>JAWPHD010014249.1:22500-62496 GCA_037043455.1 Cyrtodaria siliqua | reverse complement strand
ATGATAAACAAACAAATAATGACAAACATATAAAATGTTATGATAATTGTCCAAGGTGTAGATGTTCAGATCTTCAGGAGAGTGTTTCAAGGTCATAAAAGTCTTGTTTAACCATTTTTTCCATCTTTTTTTGTGTTAGTGGGTGGGGGTGTAAAAAATGCTATACAATTCAGACATACCTCATTTCCCCGTCAAGAAGTGGTAAAAGTAGTATCTACGTCATGCAAGTACTACTTATTTTTGCATGCAACTTAGTAACGGTTTTAAATATATGTTTCTCTCCGGGACTATCACGAAATGTTCATATGATATT
This sequence comes from Cyrtodaria siliqua, assembly GCA_037043455.1. Classification (NCBI taxonomy): domain Eukaryota; kingdom Metazoa; phylum Mollusca; class Bivalvia; order Adapedonta; family Hiatellidae; genus Cyrtodaria; species Cyrtodaria siliqua. Next base: position 62,183 of record JAWPHD010014249.1, on the reverse strand, counting down.
TAAAGTTCTCCGGCCATGTTTTGTTTCATGAACATGTTTATGTTTATTTAAATCGAAATCAATACACAACAATAGATATTTTATAATTCATTTATTGCAATATCATAAAAGCGAGATTAAGATTTTATTTGCTGACGTAGAAAACTTTGAACAGGTACATAAATCCACAGGTAAATGTATCAGTTATCTGGCAATAGTTGTGTAGCTATACAAATCAGATTTACCTCATTTCCCGGTGCAATCACGCAGTTGTGAAAGTAGTATCTACGTCATGCAAATAATACTCTTTTTTTTACATACAACTAAGTAGCGGTTTTCAATATATATTTCTCTCCAAGACTATCAAGAAATGTTCATTTGATGTTTAAGAGTTAAATTTGTTAATTGATTATACTACAAAAAGGGTGGTCATTCACTTTTAAATATATATGATACCTTACAAATGTACGGTGTCCTGTTAGGGCCATATTACCATCGCATCTTACCATCGACCTAGGTCTAGGTCGATGGTAATAATTAGATGCGATGGTCGATGGTAAGATCATGATGTGATGATCGACGGTAAGACGCGATGGTATGACGCGATGATCGATGGTAAGATACGATGGTCGATGGTCCATCGCATCTTACCATCGACCGTCGCATCTTATTGTCGCCGCCTCATTATGTGGGGTTGGAGTGAAAACAAGATTCGTTTGTTCTCTGTATATCTGAATATATATTTATAACAATGTATGAGTCTAATGATGACACGAATAAAATGAATCAAGACAATGCCTGAATGGAAATAACTATGATGAATGGAAATAGCATCTCAGTTAATATAATCATAAGTAAAGTATTGTATTGAAGATACATTGAGATATAGTAACAAGCTGAATGTACAAGAACTTCTAAATCAAAATAACAAAGGATCGCCATCTTGGAATTGAACTGTACCCATGCAAATTCGAGGACGAATTTCAGTCTGTAGAGAGAGTGCCACGGGTCATTGACATCTAACAGGTAGATTGGTGTTGCATTGTCTGGCCGGTTAGCTCAGTCGGTAGAGCATCGGAACGGTAGTCCGAAGGTCCCGAGTTCGAGCCCCGATCTGGCTGCACATTTTTCTAGCCCTGTGACATTTAGCGCCCAACGGGGGACCTTGACTGAGAAAACTCCGAGAAACATTCGAAATGATTCCCATGGAAATTCGAGGACATTTCAGTCTGTAGGGTGAGTGTATCACGGTTTATGGATATCTAACAGGTATATTGATGTTGCATTGTCCGGCCGGTTAGCTCAGTCGGTAGAGGATCGGAACGGTAGTCCGAATGTCCCGGGTTCGAGTCCCGGGCTGGCTGCACATTTTTCTGGCCTGTGTCCTGCAAGGATCACCATGTGCCACGGGTCATTGATATCTAACAGGTAGATTGATGACATGTTGCGTTTTCTGGTCGTTAGCTCAGTAGGTAGAGCATCTGAACGGTAGTCCGAATGTCCCGGGTTCGAGCCCCGGTCTGGCTGCACATTTTTCTAGCCCTTTGACATTTGGCGCCCAATGGGGGACCGTGACTGAGTAAACTCCGAGAAACATGCAAATGATTCTCTGTATCCATGGAAATTTGAGGACGAATTTCAGTCTGTAGGGGGAGTATGTCACGGGTCATTGATATTGTTATATCTGGGCTATTCATGTGGTATAGTAGTCCAGTATAAGTTTATAAATAGTTTATTATGTTAATCACTCTGTATGTTGCTCCGTACTATATTTATTTAAGGTCCTGAAAAAACATACATATAATAATAAGTAGGATTACATATATTTAACATATTAACAATAATACATGTCAACTTTGCAGTAACATAATTTAGTCAAACATTGCTAAATAACGAATTGATCCACTCATATATTTACTAAATACAGAGATGCTGATATATTTCCTAGAGTAATATTTATGTCAGCTTAATACAACAGTAATATACATACAAATATGTTTACAATTTACAATGCTATAGCCTACAATTTCATAACCTACCTAGAGTTTGGCTCTAGAGGCCTTTTACATGCATGGCTTTGTTCATTCTCACAATCTGCTCACTGCAAATTAGAAGTGCATGCATTTGATTAGTTGTGCAAAATGTTAAAATAAATAACTAGATTGAAACAATCCAATTCAATCCAAGACAACTCCAGAAAATCTCAGAATTATCAATATACACAATAAAAGAGAAAAAGAGGGAAACAATACCTTCAATACAACTTTCAAGAAAACTCATGTTGACTCTAAGGTGTTTTTCCAAGATCTGACACAAAGACAGAAAGCGGGAAACTGCATTTCAGGTAAGCAATGATCTGATTGGTCACTTGTGTGGTCAGTTTATAGTGATGTGCATTGAAGCAGTGGTTTGTATTAATTTGCTTACAGGTTTATTTTAAAGGTACACTGTCTATTTTATATATGATGAATACAAGTTTAGTTGTACATCAATTTACTTGTCGTAATGTAAGTTATATAATGTTAAGATTGTTATTTAAGATCATTATTAAGTGTGATTTCTACACCTAATAATTCACATACTACATACCTAACAGATAGATTGATGTTGCATTGTCCGGCCAGTTAGCTCAGTCGGTAGAGCATCGGAACGGTAGTCCGAAAGTCCCGGGTTCGTGCCCCGGTCTGGCTGCACATTTTTCTAGCCCTGTGACATTACTATCGACCATCAACATGCACATACATTTCTTTAAAAACATTTATTTTAATATATTATCCATATCGTATCGTATCCAAAACGTAAAACTAGTACGTTAATACAAGGATTTGTACAATAATTGTACAAATCCTTGGTTAATAGTTCTTTACAAAAACAAATGTGCTGTCATTAATTACTCCTCCTTCCACTGCATGTTAGCAAATCTAAGCACAAATATATTCGCCGGCATAAGCGACATACGACACTCTTGGTTTGTTTAAAACTCGCGGCGTCCCGTTAGTTTTTCTATATCACCTGCATATTTGCAATCATTAATATTAAATTATTACAATTATCAATAGTTTATACACAAATTGTTTTTACTGTTGATTATATTGCACCAATAGCATATTTGAACATTTGGTAGAATTTGGTTTTGCAAACGAGATACGAAGTACGGGTTATATTAGGCATTAATAATAACAAAAAGTGAATAGTAGACATATTTATCTTTGTCAAGAAGGTAATTTCGTGATGTTGATTATAACAGAAAGCCGTAAAAAAGAGGCTGTAAAAATTGCCTATTTTGAGATGTTGACTGAAATTTTAACTGTTCAAATGTAACACGCTTACGATCGATTTACCTGTGTCGATAAATTAGTAAATGGCGGCGTTCTATCGCGACAACATAAATCGATAAACTTACTTTAAACATATGTTATTGCTTTTCTTCTATATACAAGGTGGGCTGATAATTAAATCATATAAATTAATCATATAAAACCCTGATACAATAATAATAATAATATATAATATAATTAACATAAAATATTTAAATACATCGATAAACTAAGGCATCATGAACCCGTTTCTCCTCCCTGTATACTTATTAAAGTGTTAAAAGTGCCTTTAACTATTATTATCACGCTCGTGCCAATAGTACGTTTTCCGTCAATGGGATTTTCCAACCCATTACGTCTTCTTCTTAAAATAGTAACACGGTAGTCCTTAACCAATCGAATTGGTTTCAACGAGCTCGTGTTTTTACCAGCCAATCAGATCGTCCAATTATTGAAAGCCTGCCATTTTGTTCGAGGTTGGACATTTTGAGGATTATTAGCTAAACGCTAAACTTTTCAATTTTAACTGCACGATATGGCAGATTCTGGAATAGTCATAGATTTTCAGAGTTTGCTTAATGTGGAAGATATTCCGTTAGATGCCAGTTACTATGAATTAAAGAGTAATGTCGTTGCAAGGTAAAATATTGCTTGTTTTGTTTCCTTTGTCAATATGTGACGTCACAAACGTCAAAATATAGTACAAATCGTGACATGTGCAGGTTTCAGTTTTATGTCGATTTAAAAATTATGCTGACATGAAACATTTTGTAAAACAGTATCTGTTAAAGAAGGTACTATCCATTCAGTATCTCATACTTCGCGTAATAGTCACTAATTGGTAATTGGATTATTGTACAAGTTGTCACACAGCTAGTTCCTGATTAGTGTTTTGGAACTGACAATCTCACTGTATATAATTTGTGTCTGCGAAGTATTGAAGAAGAATCCATATGGAATACTGAATAGAATATAATCCATGGTCATCCCCAGTCATTTATGGCGTAGCGCTACTGCGATCACTTAACTTTTAAGACATGCATGACATGATTCCATGTAAATGTTGAAATGGTAATATCGCACCACCTCAAATATCAAAAATTCTCCCTGGTGTATACATGTTGTGTGTATGCATCCAAGCGTAAATTAACTGGGCTCGGGTAATATTGATCACTAACTGAGTCAGAAGCTGGACGACACGCTTGCTATGTACATGCTGCGGGTATTAAACTTGTCATTGTCAGAAATACACAAATATATGTAGATGGCTTTTATTTATAGGCAGGGTTACGGAAATATGGTTGCCCAGGCAGGGTTACGGAAATATGGTTGCCCGACGCCCCGGGCAAGGGGATTTTGGGTGCGGGCAGGTGACCTTCGTAAATCTGGTTGTCCGTCACTTGCCAGATGGACGTTTCATTATTAGATAAAAATCAAGGGAAAATTTACCTGGACTTTGAAGTTTGCCGATAATTGCGTAGTAATTAACCACCCGTCGCTTTCGCAGAGAGCAATTACTGATAAGTGTCATAATACTGACCTGTGTTGTTCGTTATTGTTTAATCCCTCCCACTTGACAGTTTATCAAAATTTGATTGGCCAAGGAACGCTTGGGGTGCCAATCTTCAGTTGAAGACGGGTGGTCTTTAGAATTTGTATACCGTGTGAAATATTCCCCCGTAACGAGCCCCTCTATGCAGGAAGTAAGTCACGCGCCAGATTAGTGTGAAATACACATCAGTGTGTAAATCAGTTATTGAGATGGTGTTGTCGCTTTGTATGTCGGTCGGTGTGTCGTAGGTAATATTCTGTTCAGTAATTAAAAATCATGACGCAACACTTCACCTAGTACTGTATCCATATTATCCAATCAAATAACCGATGTATTTTTATCAGCCAATGAAACAACTCCCGTTCACTACCACGTGGTAAAGTGAAACAATGGCGATTCAATCAAACCAATTTGTAAACAAGTAGGGCAATAAAACGATTGTGGCAATTTGACGGCGTTGTTTGATGGGCAAAGATACTATCGACGCATGTCGTAAAATGAATAGGTGTGCATCTGTTTTTATTTCAAAATACCATGTTTGTTTTGAATGAATCCGAGATCAATGACGGAATAGCGTGTTTTTGTTTTGAACTTCAAGTTTGCCATTGTATCCAAGATGTGCTTCGACCTTGGCTAATTTCGATAATTATGCGAAGAATTGCAATTTGGCATCTCAAAAGATATTAACAGAAAAACAACTACAGTATCAGTCAGATTTAGGCATAAACCGTGCTAATAATTTCCAACACATAAGATTTATCTACATGAATTATATAACGAAAGTGAAAGTAGGAAAAAAGTTCTGTTTGACCTAATGCATCATTCATTTCATTCTTTTTATCTGGTGTAGTCTATAACAAAAGTAAAAGTAGAAGTAGAAAAAAGTTTTGTTCGACCTAATGCATCTTTTTTTTTTGTTATCTGCCTGCCCTTTTGTAATTACTGCACTAGGAGCAAGCATCTTGTACATCTTAATTCCATAGGCATTAGAGTCTACCAATTTGGTAACAGGTTCATCAGCGATGTTAAATTGTTATATCCTCGGGGTATCCCCACTGACACCCAACTCCCCCTCTCCCACCGGTGGAGGAAAACACTGATATGTGCATAATGGTAATAACCTGTAGCTCTGATCCTTCATAATTTAAGTCATTAATTTTACAATGAAATTATGTAAACAAATATGACAAAAAAAACAGTGAGAGAAAAGGATTTAACTTAGCGTGCGGTCTCGACGTAGCTTAATTTTGGGGCAAGTAACTTTTGAAATCGGGACAAGTGACATTTTGGGCAGGGCAAGTGGATTTTGAAAAAATATTTCCAGACCCCTGATAGGCCGATTTGACAAGTTAGCACCCTAACTGCTATATAATTGTGTTAATTACCCAGACGTGGCTGGACATTTAAAGTATTAACAATGAGTTATATCATTTGTTTGGTAATATTTCATTAATTAGTAAATAATAGATGAAATCTGCGCCCATCGCACACTCACATGCCACTAGCGGATCCAGGGGGGGGCGCACCCGGCGCGCGCCCCCCCTAAAAATTTCGGATCATACATGTATGTCCATGTTACTGTAGATAAAATATCAAACAATTTCGATGCACGCCCTCAGTATAAAAAAATTTCTCGCTCGCTACGCTCGCCCTACGCACAATGACTAATGAGTGGTTTAATTAACACATTGTTAAATCCTTTTATTTGAAAACGGACTTTTTTATTCATATATGTATGTCCATGTTACTGTAGATAAAATATCAAACAATTTCGATGCACGCCCTCAGTATAATTTTTTTTTTCGCTCGCTCGACGCATAATGGCTAATGAGTGGTTTAATTAACACATTGTTAAATCCTTTTATTTGAAAACGGACTTTTTTTTTATTCATACATGTATGTCCATGTTACTGTAGATAAAATATCAAACAATTTCGATGCACGCCCTCAGCATAAAAAAAAGTCTCGCTCGCTCTACGCATAATGACTAATGAGTGGTTTAATTAACACATTGTTAAATCCTTATTTGAAAACGTATTTTTTTTTCCACACATGTATGTCCATGTTACTGTAGATAAAATATCAAACAATTTCGATGCACGCCCATAGTATACTTTTTGTTTTCGCTCGCTTCGCTCGCTCGACGCATAATGGCTAATGAGTGGTTTAATTTACACATTGTTAAATCCATTTATTTGAAAACGTACTTATTTTATTCATACATGTATGTCCATGTTACTGTAGATAAAATATCAAACAATTTCGATGCACGCCCTCAGTAAAACAATTTTTTTTAGCTCGCTCGACGCATAATGGCTAATGAGTGGTTTAATTTACACATTGTTAACTCCTTTTCTTTGAAAACGGACTTTTTTACCCTATCAATGCACTACCGCAACCGTTTTATGAGGCTAGAAACGGACCCGAAAATTGACCAAAATCTTACGCCCCCCCTAAGCTGAAATCCTGGATCCGCCCCTGCATGCCACTACTTAATATTCTGGGGAAGACCTGTAATCTTCATTTACCCTCTACTTTTAATTGTTAAGATTATTTGTTATAACATTTACTCATATATATAGATATATATGTGCCACATGTTATAAAAACTCATATAATTATATATATGTGTCACATATACATGTACTCATATAGATATATATGTGTCTGTAAACATTGGCTACAAAAGTCGAATAACTTTTTAACCCAAGGGTAAATTCAAATGAGCACCATTGTTTCAAATAATGCTATGGGACATTGGATGATTTAATGCAAAATTAATGGTAATACCTGTCATGCGGAGCACCTATGTGATATCTGTACATGTTGCATGCTTTACAATACATTGCGTTTTTTTACCGCAAAGTTTAAGATGCATAACTATAGTTCGGAAATACCTTCTTCATTTTTTTTTAATTTTATATGTTTAGAGTAATTTATTTTGGTAATTTATGGCTAATATAGTTCATTATTATCAATTTAATACAGAACTAATGTATTTGAACATCTCTAAAACAAAATACCAATCCTAATTAAGAGTTGGCCGGAAATGTAAATTAAAGATAGTTCACATGTTATACTATGTTTTCTGTACATGGTGTGTCATCAACATTTTCTGTGTGGGCAGATACTTGTATATGAAGTGGTTATTGTTGGGCTATCCAGACAAGTTCAAGCTTGTTAAAGTTATAGTGTAATGTTGTAATAGATAAGTGGACACAGTTTCCGACTATTGTTTAAATTTTGAACACAGATTTGGAATAGGTGGCCGTGTCGCACATAAATGATTGAATGTTATCTATAAATTGTTCACTAAAATATCATACAGTTGTGTATTAGTAGGTGTGTGTACTGCTCGCAATACCAGAGCCTGACAACTGACCAACTCCACATTCCTGGGATTCCAACATGTCTTTTTAGACCCTGTTCTCCCATTTAATACTCATTCACCGCTCTTTGATACTATACACTCCCATACTATTGCCCTTTAATAACCTTACCCCTTAAATAGTATCTCCCACTTTTAATACTGTACACCTCCTTGAACACTGTACACTTCCTTTAATTCTGTCCGACTGTAAAACTCTTCAGCCCTCTAATATGTACATGTATATACACCCTTAACTATAAAACACCGCCTTAAATACTATATAACCCCTTAATTACTATTAAATTACCCTTATATCCACCACCTTTAAATACTGTACACCCCACTTGAATAATATTGATCGCCTTTATATTACCCCCACCCCCTTTAATACTATCCAGTATCCGCCCACCTAAATACTGTCTTGATGCCTGAGAGAGTATTGAAACAGTTATGTTTCTATATATATATATATATAGGCAAGAAAAATTTTGTTCTGTTTCTGGTAACCCGTAAGACCCTATTTTTTTTGCCTCCGACCGTAATTTTCTTTATTGCTATCGACAATTTTTTTTTGAAGATGAGATATAATGATCGCGAATATTCGGCAGTGTTTTATCAGTCCCGTCTCTTAGCGACCAATGTTTCCCTTTGCGCTGACAAAATGGCTTAAAGTAGCCCAAGCTGTTCGACAGCAATTACCATTGAAAGAGTAAACACAACATTGGAAAAAGAGAGACTAAAAACATTTTGCACATGAAATTAATTTGGAGACATTTTTTATTTACTCCATCTCGCCCATGCCCCGTTTGGTTCCCGGGGGCCCCCGTTTGGTCACGGGGCAAAGAATAGGGCCACTGCAGATCCTTTGGAGGTAGGCAGAGGGGTAGAATCCCCCCCAAATTCATGTTCATTTTATCATTTTTTGTTCATGTTCATTAAAGGTCTTCATCATGATCCCTGCATTTTCAGGTGCTATCTCGCTCGCATCAAAAGAGCAGTGGCAGAAAAACAATAACGTGGCTCCAGCGTAAATGGAGTTTCTACGATAGAATTTGCAGCAACTCTGCAGTTCAGGGTGAGAAGGTTCTATCTCGATGTACATGGAAGATGAGCCTGGCATGTTCATGCCTGTTAGGCGCCATGTAACCTTTTCATGTGTTGGTGCGCCTTAAAACCCCAATTCAATTCCATCTCGCCCACTGCTAGATCTTATAGCTATTTCAACACATGCGTGGTACCCAATATCTGTCGCAATGTTAAGTATATCTCTATTTGAAGTTTGATTTTCGTGATAAAATCAAGCACAAGATGTTGAAAAATCTATATTAATCACAATATAAAAGTTTTAATTTACCTATAATGAAAACATTTTTTCAAAATCGAGTGAATAATATGGTATCAAGGTGTTTGACCTCGACCCACTTCCGCGGAATATACAAAAAATGGCGGCCACTATCAACAAAAGATTTTTTTCAAAGTGCATTTCTCCCAGGAAATAAACTTGATTCTTACAAATATGTGTGTTTGAAAGTTCAAAGGTTAAATATTATTCTGATATCAAAATAAAGATGGATGATTCCAATTTCGGAAGATTCTCTTGGATGAAAATATGTTGTCTTCAGAATAATAAAAAAAAGGGGGCTGTGAGGGGATGACATAATAACCCAGTGTCTCATCATCCAGTGTTATCAAACAGTGATGTGCTATCTGTATGTAAATATTTCAAAGTCCCATAAATAGTGATACCACAGACTCTGAATCTACAATAGCGAACATGTTGCATATCCGATAATCAAGTACATTAGGATTATCACTGTATCAGATTATCATCCATAAGGTTCTGAACGGGTTAGGATGGTTTGTTGAATGGTGTTTCACATCATTTTTAGCATATTTTAGGCCATATATGATGGTTGATTTTTTTAGTGGTGGATGCAGACCGCCCACCTGTGTCTTAGTAGAACCAGTGCTGTGTACCTTTTGCCAGTCATAAGAATTGAGGAAGTCTGTAGTCTCCTTAATATGGATCCCAGTCCTCACAAAAAACATTTTGAGCTACTAGCCCGTCGGGCATTTGACTTGCAAAAATTTACTAGCCCGAACACTAACGTCTGCATTATTTTTTTCTGCCGGGTTAGGCTCTTTTGAAATAACGAAGAAAGCTCATCGTAGGTTACAAATTAGACCGAAAATGATCTTCATTTCATTATCAGTCGGGTTTACATCATACTAAATATTGTTCCTTCGTCCCCAACTGTCGTTCGAAAACAGCAAATAAAATTGAAAACCATCTGTTCTGAAACCGAGAGTTGTTTCCGGCGATGTATAAACAAAATAAATCCACTTTTAAATTAGTTTACAAACTGTCGTTAATTTTTGGGTCTGATTTCATTCCGATTCATTTTGGCATTACATTTTCGTCTAATTTTTAACATGCCCAATGGGCATGTCAGTTAAAGTTGCAAAATTTGCATGCCCTACATGATTTTTACTGACCGCGGGCTTCGGGCTACCGGCTAATTTCAAGGACTGGTATCCTAACATGCTCCAGTGGATCACTATACTGGGCTTATTCGACTCCAGCAACGAGTTGCTTGCGATACAAATTGTTGTTGAATGTTGAAATATATTGTACATAAGCTTTGCTGTCTCTGCACCAGTAAGATCCAAGGTGGAATCTTTGACTGCCCGTATTAAAGGTATTATTAGGAGAGCTAGGGCTCTCATAGTTACATGTACCTTCAAACTCAGTAATTGTACGAGATCGAGGTCTTCAACTTATAACGTAACACTTGTTTAAGATGTGTTTTTTCAGCAGAAATGGCTATCATAAAACATGCGTGATTTAATCTTGTGAAAATGTTATTTAGAACAAAAATAAATCTACAAGTTCACGCGGTTCGCTTTAAATAACATTTTGAATTAGGTACCCACTAGTTTCCAATTTTAAACCTATATGTTTCTATATATATATTGCTGTAGAGGTTTACCTTAAACCAAATAATGTCACTAAATGCATATTGTAATTGTTTAAATCTGTGTTTGAAATTTAAATATGATCGTATGTTTTATTTTAAGTCAAAAATGTAAATGTTGAATTAAAAGTTTGAATTTCATCGAAATTTTAAGAAATAGACAAATTTCGGACAGTTTTTATAAATTTACCAAAATAAGCATTTTATTCATATTTTATGAGACAAAAAATGAAAGTTTATTGTTACTGTATTATCACATACCATATAAAGATATATTAAGTTTATATTTTTTTCATCATTATTTGCAAATGTGTGTGTTTTGCCCCTAAATCTTAAGTATATATATTTTTTCATTTCTTTTTTTATAAGAATGTAACGAAACTTATTTTTTTTATAGAGGAGGACATCAAAACAATGTCTGCAGTTGATGTTTTGAACTGGACATTTTTATAGATTTAATAATTTTCGAAGTTTTAGTTCAGGTTAATTTTCGCTGAAATCGGCGAAAATATCAAGATTTTTGAATCAGGTACAACATGAAAGTGTTAAGTTATAAGTTGAACACCTCTCGTATAAATAAAGGTTTGCACTGTTTGCATACTGAGTGAAGCATTATAATTATTTGTTCAGTGCATTCCGTTTCGAAAACATCTTCGCATTTCTGTCTGAGGTCGCATGACGTAAAACAAAAATAAAATGTCAAAGTAACATCAGCTTAATATTGCTGATATTTTCTTTGTTTTGTGAATGGTTTGACTGCCTACCCAATTTATTTTAGGACTACTGTATTTTGTGTCTGTTTTTGCCAACCACTCGTAACTTCTGACTGCTATCCTTTTTAACAGATATGATTGTAAGCTTTTACAATTTATTAGAATTTTCCACAATATAAATGAATGCATTTAATAGGCACTATCATTTCCCAAAAGCATTGGAGACGCTGGGGCAGGTGGTTCTGGTAAAATATAACATTACTTTATTCTGGTTAATACTGTGATAATACTATGAATGAAACGTGGAAGATTTTACATTGATTCATTGTTCTGGTTGATACTGTGATAATACTAGTGAAACATGGAAGATCTTACATTGATTCATTGTTCTGGTTGATACTGTGATAATACTAGTGAAACGTGGAAGATCTTACATTGATTCATTGTTCTGGTTAATACTGTGATAATACTAGTGAAACGTGGAAGATTTTACATTGATTCATTGTTCTGGTTGATACTGATAATACTAGTGAAACATGGAAGATCTTACATTGATTCATTGTTCTGGTTGATACTGTGATAATACTAGTGAAACATGGAAGATCTTACATTGATTCATTGTTCTGGTTGATACTGTGATAATACTAGTGAAACGTGGAAGATCTTACATTGATTCATTGTTCTGGTTGATACTGAGATAATACTAGTGAAACGTGGAAGATTTTACATTGATTCATTGTTCTGGTTGATACTGTGATAATACTAGTGAAACATGGAAGATCATACATTGATTCATTGTTCTGGTTGATACTGTGATAATACTAGTGAAACAGGGAAGATTTTACATTGATTCATTGTTCTGGTTGATACTGTGATAATACTAGTGAAACATGGAAGATCATACATTGATTCATTGTTCTGGTTGATACTGTGATAATACTAGTGAAACATGGAAGATTTTACATTGATTCATTGTTCTGGTTGATACTGTGATAATACTAGTGAAACGTGGAAGATTTTACATTGATTCATTGTTCTGGTTGATACTGTGATAATACTAGTGAAACATGGAAGATCTTACATTGATTCATTGTTCTGGTTGATACTGTGATAATACTAGTGAAACATGGAAGATCATACATTGATTCATTGTTCTGGTTGATACTGTGATAATACTAGTGAAACATGGAAGATTTTACATTGATTCATTGTTCTGGTTGATACTGTGATAATACTAGTGAAACGTGGAAGATCTTACATTGATTCATTGTTCTGGTTGATACTGTGATAATACTAGTGAAACGTGGAAGATCTTACATTGATTCATCGTTCTGGTTGATTATAACTGTGATAATACTAGTGAAACGTGGAAGATTTTACATTGATTCATTGTTCTGGTTGATACTGTGATAATACTGAAACATGGAAGATCTTACATTGATTCATTGTTCTGGTTGATACTGTGATAATACTAGTGAAACGTGGAAGATCTTACATTGATTCATTGTTCTGGTTGATACTGTGATAATACTGAAACATGGAAGATCTTACATTGATTCATTGTTCTGGTTGATACTGTGATAATACTAGTGAAACGTGGAAGATCTTACATTGATTCATTGTTCTGGTTGATACTGTGATAATACTGAAACGTGGAAGATCTTACATTGATTCATTGTTCTGGTTGATACTGTGATAATACTAGTGAAACATGGAAGATTTTACATTGATTGATTCATTGTTCTGGTTGATACTGTGATAATACTAGTGAAACGTGGAAGATTTTACATTGATTCATTGTTCTGGTTGATACTGTGATAATACTAGTGAAACATGGAAGATCTTACATTGATTCATTGTTCTGGTTGATACTGTGATAATACTAGTGAAACGTGGAAGATTTTACATTGATTCATTGTTCTGGTTGATACTGTGATAATACTAGTGAAACATGGAAGATCTTACATTGATTCATTGTTCTGGTTGATACTGTGATAATACTAGTGAAACATGGAAGATCTTACATTGATTCATTGTTCTGGTTGATACTGTGATAATACTAGTGAAACGTGGAAGATCTTACATTGATTCATTGTTCTGGTTGATACTGTGATAATACTAGTGAAACATGGAAGATTTTACATTGATTCATTGTTCTGGTTGATACTGTGATAATACTAGTGAAACGTGGAAGATCTTACATTGATTCATTGTTCTGGTTGATACTGTGATAATACTAGTGAAACATGGAAGATCTTACATTGATTCATTGTTCTGGTTGATACTGTGATAATACTAGTGAAACATGGAAGATTTTACATTGATTCATTGTTCTGGTTGATACTGTGATAATACTAGTGAAACATGGAAGATCTTACATTGATTCATTGTTCTGGTTGATACTGAGATAATACTAGTGAAACGTGGAAGATCTTACATTGATTCATTGTTCTGGTTGATACTGTGATAATACTAGTGAAACGTGGAAGATCTTACATTGATTCATTGTTCTGGTTGATACTGTGATAATACTAGTGAAACATGGAAGATTTTACATTGATTCATTGTTCTGGTTGATACTGTGATGATACTAGTGAAACGTGGAAGATCTTACATTGATTCATTGTTCTGGTTGATACTGTGATAATACTAGTGAAACGTGGAAGATCTTACATTGATTCATTGTTCTGGTTGATACTGTGATAATACTGAAACGTGGAAGATCTTACATTGATTCATTGTTCTGGTTGATACTGTGATAATACTAGTGAAACATGGAAGATCTTACATTGATTCATTGTTCTGGTTGATACTGTGATAATACTAGTGAAACATGGAAGATTTTACATTGATTCATTGTTCTGGTTGATACTGTGATAATACTAGTGAAACATGGAAGATTTTACATTGATTCATTGTTCTGGTTGATACTGTGATAATACTAGTGAAACGTGGAAGATCTTACATTGATTCATTGTTCTGGTTGATACTGTGATAATACTAGTGAAACGTGGAAGATCTTACATTGATTCATTGTTCTGGTTGATACTGTGATAATACTGAAACGTGGAAGATCTTACATTGATTCATTGTTCTGGTTGATACTGTGATAATACTAGTGAAACGTGGAAGATCTTACATTGATTCATTGTTCTGGTTGATACTGTGATAATACTGAAACATGGAAGATCTTACATTGATTCATTGTTCTGGTTGATACTGTGATAATACTGAAACGTGGAAGATCTTACATTGATTCATTGTTCTGGTTGATACTGTGATAATACTGAAACGTGGAAGATTTTACATTGATTCATTGTTCTGGTTGATACTGTGATAATACTAGTGAAACGTGGAAGATCTTACATTGATTCATTGTTCTGGTTGATTATAACTGTGATAATACTGAAACGTGGAAGATCTTATATTGATTCATTGTTCTGGTTGATACTGTGATAATACTAGTGAAACATGGAAGATCTTACATTGATTCATTGTTCTGGTTGATACTGTGATAATACTGAAACATGGAAGATCTTACATTGATTCATTGTTCTGGTTGATTATAACTGTGATAATACTGAAACGTGGAAGATCTTATATTGATTCATTGTTCTGGTTGATACTGTGATAATACTAGTGAAACATGGAAGATCTTACATTGATTCATTGTTCTGGTTGATACTGTGATAATACTAGTGAAACGTGGAAGATCTTACATTGATTCATTGTTCTGGTTGATACTGTGATAATACTGAAACGTGGAAGATCTTACATTGATTCATTGTTCTGGTTGATACTGTGATAATACTAGTGAAACATGGAAGATCTTACATTGATTCATTGTTCTGGTTGATACTGTGATAATACTAGTGAAACGTGGAAGATCTTACATTGATTCATTGTTCTGGTTGATACTGTGATAATACTGAAACGTGGAAGATCTTACATTGATTCATTGTTCTGGTTGATACTGTGATAATACTAGTGAAACATGGAAGATCTTACATTGATTCATTGTTCTGGTTGATACTGAGATAATACTAGTGAAACATGGAAGATCTTACATTGATTCATTGTTCTGGTTGATACTGTGATAATACTAGTGAAACATGGAAGATCTTACATTGATTCATTGTTCTGGTTGATACTGTGATAATACTAGTGAAACATGGAAGATTTTACATTGATTCATTGTTCTGGTTGATACTGTGATAATACTAGTGAAACATGGAAGATCTTACATTGATTCATTGTTCTGGTTGATACTGTGATAATACTAGTGAAACATGGAAGATCTTACATTGATTCATTGTTCTGGTTGATACTGTGATAATACTAGTGAAACATGGAAGATCTTACATTGATTCATTGTTCTGGTTGATACTGTGATAATACTAGTGAAACGTGGACGATTTTACATTGATTCATTGTTCTGGTTGATACTGTGATAATACTAGTGAAACATGGAAGATCTTACATTGATTCATTGTTCTGGTTGATACTGTGATAATACTGAAACGTGGAAGATCTTACAGTGATTCATTGACGTGTCATTTCTCATGCAGGGCCTCTAGCATTAATATCTTGTGTATGTAACCTTATAACTTTTAGCAGATAGTTATAGAGGTTGAAGGGCAACCTTAAAGATAATGATGTCAAAGATGGGTACATGTCTACACATCTAATCACATACACCTACATTCATATTGACACATGCTTATATATATGTTCTTATTTTGCCAAGTCAATTGTGTATCACCTACATGTAGTAATTTGTATGGATGATAATACAGACTACCCTGGTACATACTGATTATATGGAGATAAATTATCTTCTACCGCAACTGATCTACTAGGCAATATCAAGTAATATGTCAACCAGGACCTCATTAGCACTGATGAAATTTTAAGGATTGTTAATTTACCAACAAAACAGAAACAGTTTAAATAATATACCAAAATATTGTCATTAATTATATGAAAAGGATTGTTGCTGGTATGCTATTTGTTTAAGAAGTGATTAATTACCGTACGTAGGTCCTTTATGAATCAGAAATGAGACAGAAGTTCATTTTTGTGTACATGTATGGACATATTACTGGCTAAATCTAGAGCAAGTTTTTATTAGCTATATTGCAAACTTTAGGAGTTAACTTGAGTATCTTTGTTTTGTGTGGTATTTATGGCTGTTGATTTTGTGGAGGATGTTGCTGACAAAAACATGGATTGTACAAAAGGAGAAAAAGTGAGATATGATTATTTTAAACAATATTGGCAGAATTTGAGTTTCAAATTAAATGTCTTGTTTTGTGTGCGTGAAATAATTGAAATTGTTGTTTAACAATCCATCAGCACATTGTTTAGGTCATTTTAAGACACCCCAGACTCCACCCTACTCTTACTATCAAATAGATACTCCACCCTACTCTTACTATCAAATAGATACTCCACCCTACTCTTACTATCAAATAGATACTCCACCCTACTCTTACTATCAAATAGATACTCCACCCTACTCTTACTATCAAATAGATACTCCACCCTACTCTTACTATCAAATAGATACTCCACCCTACTCTTACTATCAAATAGATACTCCACCCTACTCTTACTATCAAATAGATACTCCACCCTACTCTTACTATCAAATAGATACTCCACCCTACTCTTACTATCAAATAGATACTCCACCCTACTCTTACTATCAAATAGATACTCCACCCTACTCTTACTATCAAATAGATACTCCACCCTACTCTTACTATCAAATAGATACTCCACCCTACTCTTACTATCAAATAGATACTCCACCCTACTCTTACTATCAAATAGATACTCCACCCTACTCTTACTATCAAATAGATATCTAGGATGCTTTTAAACATGCTCACAGACAGATACACTGGGAAGTGTCTTTTCTAAGGACACAACATTTAAGAAGCTGAGTGGCGCATGTGGGACATGACGATTCTGTGTCAACCGGGCTTCTTAAAACTGTGTGCTTCAAATGAAACAACTAATACATAATGTTACCATTCTGAATAAACGTACAATTTTAACCATTGGTTTTAGGAGTTTATTGTTATGTAAGTAGGCCTGTGGTGTAATACAATTTGTAGTGCTTATTATGCTTATATAAATATAATAATCGGTGGCTGGTACAGGATTCTAGATTGGGGAGGGGGCGCAACATTTTTAAAAGTTGAGAATCTCCATGATAATATATACATGTAATGGCCGAGGCTTCAGCGTACAGACGAAACCGGTCGAGGTGATTAAGGAGCGGAAGGGATAATATGGTTTTCCAGGATTCCTTTGTATCTTGACTCCTGTTGCTGGGAGCAGCCCTATTTTACAGTGGTAATAAGAAGTCTATTGAAGAAATAAGAACATCAGAGGTAATAGGGTAGTCATGGAATTCTCTTCATATCTTGACTCCTGTCTCTGATGGCAGCCTGTACTTCAAGATGCGGATTTTAACCATGTCATGATGTGCATTTAATTATTTGGAATCACATACACTATATGACCTTTACCTGGTCGTTGTCCTAGCATGTAACATAGGTGTATATTGTTTTGATTGGATAATAGACTAGTTAGGTGTCAGACCAATACATGCTATGCAATAATGTTAAAAAGGATCAATATTTAATCACAAAATTGAATGTCATAATGTCTGTAAAATGTCAAATTTGTGATCGTAAAATTGAGAATGCCTACTTAATGTTAATGTATTAAAAAGGTGAAAGTAGGACATAAGCCAAGGCCAAAATGATGTTATCAAAGATTATTGAACGATAACAGTTATGTACTACATTTCTTAAAAAAATTTCAGATTCAACAACCGGTCATGCCTGTCATAGTGTACTTTATAATATCATTGTCGGCTTGTTTTTCATTTCTGACTTTCAACAATTTCAGTTTACAGTTTCAGTTGGAAAATCATTACTTTTAAATGGGATAACTGTTTTCACACTGTAAAATATTATGGAGAATCAGTCTGCTATATCAAATGTCGTTTTCCGTAAAAGGTTTTCTTTTCCTTTAGTTCGCTTATTTTGAATAATCACCAATTGTATCACTTTCTGTATTTAAACTATTGATATTTATTTTTAGCTTACCTGTACATTCGTGGACCAGGATCTACACATTTTAACTATCTAAACTTTTCCGCTTTACAATTTTCACGATTTGTTGTAAATTAATTGTTCATGCATGTGAAGAAGTAAAACTGTAAGTGGGATAGCACTTCACTCATAAGGATACAAAGGATAATGATGTTCTAAACATATTGCGCACGTTTTCTTATATTTGTCAATTAGTACAAATACCAATATCCTTATTTAGCAATTAAACATACAAAAGTGTCGATAACCTATACTAGAATATACTGAATACAGTCATTGTTGTGACAGATTGGTCAGTGATTTCTGCTAATTAGGAATTATTATCACAAATGTCTTAAGGGTTAAGTACCCAACATCATGGCTGTTAATGTAAGTACCTCTGATGCAGATCTTGGGGTTGTTAGGCCCCATCAACCCCTAAAACGGGAGAAACAAATGTAAAGGTTGGGTTTTTTGTTTTGTATATTACTCTGATTTTTTCAAACGGCTTGTCAATTCTTTCAAGCAGACTCAAAGAGAGAGAGGGGAAAGATACAGTCACAGGGAACCATGCTCTACTCTTAAATTAATGTCGAATAGATTGCTGTGGTTCTTTAAAATGCTTGAAGGAAAGATTCGGATACACAATATATGGATGAGGCTAGTGGAAGTTGTCCTGCGTTAGAAGCTGACACACCAGGCTAACCCAGTGTTAATCCGAGCCTCCGCTGACCCTAAAAGCCTTCTTTTTTTTATTTGCGTTTTACACAGCCAGATGAAATATCAAAATTGTAAAAAGGGCTGGTAAGGTCAGAGAAGGCTCGGATTAATCGAGTGTGTCCCCCCGCCATCCACCCACCCCACTCTAAAGTTAGTTCTAATCCGCCTCTGTACATGGGCAGAGGTGTTAAGTATTTGTTACTGTTTCTAATTGTCATGTTATGATGTTCAAGCACTTTGAATTTCCTTTTATAAAATGAAGGGTGTAATTGTTCAACATTATATCAACGGTAAGTGGTACTAAAACCCTGTCTAGGTGTAAGTGCACGTGGGTTTATGAAACCGAAATATTGGAAAATGATGGATATAAAATATGTTTTGTTGACTGATTTTGTGAAAAAAAGGTATTTTGAAATTGTATCGTATTATATATATGGTATATAAAATTGTTGACATTTAATATAGCTTATATACTGGATAATGAACAACTGGTTTTACTAGTCAGGAACTACTTTAATGAACATTTTCTTTAATTATTACATTTACTTTTGGTCAAGAATGAATTATTTATTTGATTACCATAATTATATTAACCTTAACCCATTACATATATATAATGGATTGTTCTTTCTTTGAATTAAGACCATTCCATTTAAGTGATGAAGGGGTGTTTTAGGGAAATGACTGATCAGCAGCCATACATTGTAAACCTTGATCTGGGTTCAGGGTTTGATGGACGCAAAGGCAATTATACTTGTGCTTAGCGGGTTAAGGGTTAAACAATGTTCAGTATGCAGGGAATCTGTGTTTGATTATAGGTGTAGGATTATCGCATATATAGAGGATCTTACATGAGTGGTTGTGACATGAAAAAAAAAATTAAACAAGTTATTATTATTTTTTTATGAACCTTAATAAGTAAAATCTAAGACTCGTAAAAGTATTAGGATTACTCAGAATTTCATATTTTTTCAGAAGAAAATAAAATGAATGAAAGGTTGTTTTTATAAGTGGTAATAATTTGATGACATCATTTGTTTGAGACTAAGGAGTAATTAGCTTTATCACATAACATGCAGTGTGGGAGTGTAATAACACCATTCAATGTTTTCCATATTCAACTTGTGGTATAACATAACGTTAATGACGTCATGGACGTCACGTTACTCATATTATGTTGTGATGTAATAAGTTATGTAATAAATAGAATCTGACATTTGTGCTAATTTGTTATTGAATTTATTAAACTCATTGTGTTCATATCATTCTTGCCAACTTGTTTAATAGAGTCAGTAATGAATGAGCACTCATGTAAGATCCTCTATATATTCTCATGTATTCATACATTATTATCGTTGAACATTTCATGAAGTCTTCAGGTGTTATTTAAAAAAGAGAATGACATTGATCCGATTTTGATAATTCTTTCACCCTTATTCAAGTTTTTCAGAACTCTCAATAATAAAGCTAGTTTGGTTGTGTCTCTTTAATAGCAAAATGACATAGAAGCAAGTTCATTTGTGGTCTCTCTCTGTCCATCTTGAACAGTGCAGTCTTGATTCTATCACCTTTGACAGTTTTTTTTCTCAGAAATGTTTTATAAAAAAAAGAGTGACGGCTGTATTGTATGATTGAGCTTAAATAATGTATTTATTAAACATCCCCACCAGGTTCTAGGCAGTTACATCTACCTTACAGCATTTACCTATGTTAATTATCTCACATGATCCATATCATGCATTCTTGACAAAATTGATGTTCATTAACTACAGCTGGCATTAAACAACCCAGCTGCTTTCAGGAATTGTGTTCAGAATTGATTTGCCATATCACAGAACTGTTCAATCATTTGGTAATGTCCCATTTATCTATTTTCAGTCCGAAGACTACAGAGATCAAGAATGCGTCGTCGACGACGAGAACCAACCTGAAGTTGCAGTTAATGCGGCAGCAGGCCCAGGATGAGGACAAACGGGAACAAGAATATTCACAGTCATACAAGCAGTCGTTCATACCAACCTCAATGATAGACATGCCACCTGCCACACAACCAACGTCTGAAGTTCCTCCACAAGTGCTGCAGGTAACAGCAGTTTGGTTGGTTTGCCGGCAAATTACCTGTCAATACTTGCTATACTTGAACAGTCCGTATTGCGACAGTTCAAACCATTGTTTCTTTACTGGCAGAATGTTGTCGGTACTCACTTTACTAGAACAGTCTGTATTGCATGGTATTGTGTCAGTGTAAACCATGGTTTCTTTTAAACCATGAGTAGTATCTTTTCAGGATGTGTAAATTCTGTGCTGAAACTCTATGTGAGATTGTTGTGAATTTGTGTTACTAGGGCCCCATTATTGAAGAGGCGTGAACCCTATAGTAACCACGGTCCAATTCTCATTTGCTATCATATTCATTTTGTGTTTAATTCTTTTCTAAGAAAAAAATAATGGACCTTTCCATTTTAAATCAGGGCCTGTCCATTTCAAATCAGGGCCTGTCCATTTCAAATCGGGGCCTGTCCATTTTCAGAAGCAACAAGTCCTGGGCCTGTCTCTTAAAATAATTTTCTTTGAGCACTGAGCTATTTTTTCAAACAGTTCATGACCTCACTTGTTGAGAAGAGGAACCCTATATATTTTGGCACAAGTAGTTTAAAGGTCAAGGTCATTATTGCTAATTGTGGACAGAGAAATCTTTTTAAAACAACATCTGTCATTCAGTTTTTTTTTCCAGCTTTCCTTTTATCAATTATCTGCCATTATAAGTTATGATATGTAGCAATTTCTTTACATTTAGTAGTTTGTATTAAATACTAGTAACATGGCCCGAAAATTCTACTCGTACACTCACCATGATGAGTGCTCATTGAAGCGGGACGAGTAGAAATTCAGATAAATTCTTTACCAATTTATCAATTTTACTATTCAAATATTACGTAGGACGAGTATCTTAGAAACAAATTTTTCTGCCCTGCCTCATTGTCTTCTTATCTTGTGTAACTGAAAACTAAAAACAAACTACTTGATGATACACAGTAAGGATGTTCTTGGATGAAACCTCCAAAGGTTTATTGCGTGCGTAATGGAGTTTGCACTTAGCACTGTCATTAAGGAATCCCTTGCATTCTATTTAAATTTCAATATCAGTTTCTGCTACTAGTATATGTATTTGGGTTTGATCTGTCCTTTAACCCTCTCAAACTCAATATCCTGTTAGCATCACAAAAACAAGTGGATAAAAAGACAGAAAATATTTTTTTCAAAAGAAATAGTCTTTTGCAACTAATTCAGGACGGGCATACCAAATAAGGGCATGCATACCATTGTATTGTCTGAAAGACGCAAAAGCAAGGTTAAACATATTTTCCTAGCAAGGCCGGGAAGAGCAAGAATAGATAGCTGGTGTACACCTTCTGTTAAGTGGACACGGATGTAGGCATTGAAAGTTAGATGTGAGTGGTAAAGTGTTGTATTCCTTCTTTACAGATAACAATGATAAGTCTTAAGTGCAATTATAATTAAAACGTGTTGGCAACGTAACACTTTTTCTGGTTTGTCCCAGTATATTTAGAAACTGATGGAAAAGATTATATTAGTCAATTTCATAGGACTTAGGTCCCGTGTTTCCAATTTAATTCTGGTCACAAGTTGCGAAATGTTTCAAACTTATTTCATTTCATTTGTAAGCCGCGAGCATACTGAATATAGTAAATGCAATCTCAAATGTTTAGTTTTCGCGATTTCTTAAACTCGGATTCTTTAAATTTTGGTTGTTCTAATGACGGCTACATGTATAGCAACTGTTGCTATGGTGGTTATTGTTATCATAACAGCCATTGTGATAGATATGATTGTCATGGCGACTGCTACTATGGATATTACTGTAGCAACTTTTGTGGTCAATGGGGTATCCAATGGAAAAATTACTCCTGTGATTACTATGGAGATTCTCAGACAGAAAACTGTTCCTCGGAATCATACGAAGGATACAAGGTCAAGATTGTATAAATACACTCACTGTTTTACTTGTATATTTGAACTGTGACAGCCCATCTGATGAATAAGTCAGTTCCTACTACTAATAACTTTATTACTTACCTACATGTAACTTTATTAGTTACTTTTTTGTAAAAAAATAAATAATTTATGTTTGTAGTCGGTGTAAAGGTTTAACAAAATAAGTAGAATTTCAAAAGAAACATACAATTTTGAATATGTAAAAATAGAAATGTTGTAGACTGGAATATCAAAGTACAAGTTGGATATCTATTTTTGTCTGTGTTTTTAAATATTGCTACATTTTAATCACAGGTTAGAACGACATTAGAGAACCCAACCAGGTACCATGTGATACAGAAACAGAGGACTCAGATACAGAGCTATCTGAACCACCAAACTCAGGGAAATGCCGGCGCCCAGTCTATGCCAAATTACCGTATGACATCATCCAATGACTACCAACACCAGACAATCAGTGGCAGTGCACCAGTCGACCCAGACAGCCCGCTGTCCATGGGCATGAGTAGCACAGCTACTAGTGTATCGGAGGTAACTCTATTTTTTTGTGATCAATAAAACAAATAAACCAGTAGCCTTAAATGTATTTTCATATGTATGTTATTATTTTTGATAAAGTTCCAATAAATAAATGGTATCAAACCTGGATTTGCTTCAACTTATTAAAGCATCAGCTAGATTAGCTTTATTCTAAAAGAAAAATCCTTCTTATATGGCTGTTAAATATATCCAACTTTTATGACATATACCAGTAAATAAGAATAATTTTATGTGAAGTGGACATTACAGTCTGGCGTTGAGCCATGACATCAGTAAAAGTGTTAATAACATCAACATCACAGCAAAGCAAAATATCTCGTTTTAAAATATGCACAAACTTTTTTTTAAATGTGATAACCATTATTTTCATTTGCAACAAATGAATTGGTTTGAGAACTGGCCAATCTGGGTTTTTACATATTTGCTGATGCTCAAAAGTGAAAACGCAAACATGCTATATTTCTTGTAAATTGTTTTGTTGAATAAACAGTTTTACTTTTAAAATGTATTGAGAGCTGTGGCATTATTGTAAAATACATTTGAATGCTGGGTATTTTCAGGTTGAGAGTCTGCTGAACGACATAGACAATCTGGAGTCAGTGGACGCAACCTTCGACGACGATCTCAGTTTCATCACACCTTCCCTCATACAAATGTCATCCACAGTAAGTGATTATACATGTTAGAGGGCCACAACGTACATTAGATTTTGGCAAATTGGAATACAACCTTCCAGTTAATGCATAAAGGTTGCCTGTCCATTTGGTTATTAATTCATTACGGTATATAGCTTACCTTCTTAAACTGACTATATTTCATTTTCTAAGATTTATTTTGTCTCTAAACTATACACAGTGATGCAAATTCCTGAACACCTGGTGCACCCAACCCCACCCATGAAGCTGCAATGTTATCAAAACATGTTTCCCTTTACCCCTCCTCACACCACTAAATGGGATAAAATGTTCCGACGTGCATCAATATCTTGATAGTTGGAAATATTGCGGCCACTTTTCCGCAATTTTCGTCAAATTGCTTATTTTTCATTCTGTTTGCAGAATCCTGTGCCATCTGAGTATGTGTTTTCACCAATTGGTGGCGGTGTTAAAAGTGCCGCATCAGCTCCTACATTGTTGCCAGGACAACGTATCACCACACCCACGTCATTCCTCTGTGAGGATGATGCCAGAATGTGGGCCAAGGAACGACAGAAGAAGGACAATCACAATATGAGTAAGTGTCTGAATGATTGAAAAAATTAAGGTTGTTAAATAATTCTTAATAATTCAGTCATTATGTCAAATACCAGTCATTATGTCAAATACCAGTCTGTCAAATACCAGTCATTATGTCAAATACCAGGCATTATGTCAAATACCAGTCATTATGTCAAGTACCAGTCATTATGTCAAATACTTAGCGGACGTTTATAAACATTATTCTGTAGGCAGCTTGCTATTTATATTTACTCACCTGGATTTTCCAACAGAAAAACCCAATTCTTATATTGAAGAGTGTCGTTCAGCAGGGTTGCATCAACTTTTGGTTCATAAGACGTTTTCCGAGTTTCTCCCATCACATCATAACTTGAATATTATACAACAGATTGAATTGAAGTTGTTACATGTAATCATTAGCTATGCAAAGTTTTTATGACCTTGACCTTCAGTTTACTTGGATGGATATTTGTTTAAAATACAGTTTTAGTGGAATTTCCACTTTTCCTGTTTGTATTTCAATTATAAACTCCTTTAAGGACTATTGGTCAGCCATCTTTGAAAAAAAAATCCAAAATGGATGGGGTATGATAAATTTTCATCCAATGAATGTCTTGTGAGCCATTTTTAGATAAATGGACAATTCTATGGACAAATGTATTTAACATAAAAGACAAAACATCTTGGAGTAAAATTGCACTAAACTTTTCGAATATATAGGGTACTATTTCTGCCAAATAAATATTGTTTCTGATATTATGTTCAAATCAATAGTGTTGAATTAATGTCATCTATTATATCATTGACATTGTTCATGCCTATAATATGCATTTGGATGAACATTTCAATTAACCATACCCCATCCATTTTGGATTTTCTTTTCAAAGATGGCTGACCAATAGCCCTTAATTGGATTTTACAGTGTTGTTGGATATTCTTTTCATTACAACATTATTTTGAAATCTTATTTAACACTTTTTATTATTACAGTTGAAAGAAGAAGGAGATTTAACATAAATGACAGAATCAAAGAGTTGGGTACAATGCTGCCAAAATACATTGATCCGTAAGTCTCACATAGGTTGAATTAATATATTGTCTGGTGAAACATGCATACATTAGGAAGAGTTTTAAGTTTTAGTCAGTAATTATGGGCCATTAAGGCATACACAAATTAATATGGGATATTTATTGTTTTAGAGTTTTGGAATTTATTTTCATCAAGTCTTGAGAAAAGTTATACCTTCACAAGTGGGTAACGTATTAAAGCGAATATTTTAATTTTCTCACTTCAAGATAAAAACCATCAATTGAACCCATTATTAGGGTTAGGGTTAGGGTTATTGTATTATTACATGGATCACTTAGTGCAAATACAATGTTCGACTGCAGTGAAAAAAGAAAAACACTGAAAACATTATTTAAATCCTAATATCCCACTGGGATGTTGTCTTATATAACCTTACATATGTTGAAAACAACGTAAAACACCAACAATAATTAATCATAAAAGGGATTTATATAATATAAATAGTAATTTTAAGTAACAAAAATAAATAAAAATGTCAACATTTCTGAATACAGAGAGTTACAAAATAATGAATGATATTAAGATACGTGGGTTTATCTCGCTGACCGCGTCAATCAATTAGCAGTTGAAAATTACAGGTAAATTTGACTTTTAGTATGCATTTAGCCAGATTTTCGTTATGCAATTAACCGGAATTTGACAAAAACCTATGCGATTATACAGGTTTTTTTACATGCAAAAGAATACGAATGGTTTTGTGTTTCAAAACTTTATGCAATTAACCGAAATATGCGATTAACCGATATGCGATTAAACGGAATCGACTGTATACACAATAAAGTCATGTAGTCAGTTGCATATCTTGCATGTTAAATTTTATAATGACAGCATTTTCAAAAATAGTCACTTTTAATACTGAAAAATCCTTTAATGTACACACCTTTATTGCGTAAAAATAAGAGTTTAAATCATCGAAAACTTTCATTGGAAGTTGGGCATTTATGCCTGATGTTTTGTTTTACAGTGATCTGCGACAAAACAAAGGCTCTATCCTCAAGGCATCCTGTGATTACATAAAAAAATTGAAGCGTGATCAAGATCGTCTCAGACAGATTGAAGACAAACAGAAACAAACAGAATCACAAAACCGAAAAATGATGCTGAAAATACAGGTTGGTAGATGTTAAAAAATCAAGATTTTGACAGATATTTTATAAGGGCTGTTCCAGAAATTATGACGTCCCACCCATGGGCGGCCGTGTTTATATTATATTGAATTAAATGGGTGGTTGTACAAAAAATACAAATGGTAGGTGGGTGTCACTGACATGGGTATCAGCGTGTACAAAATTTTGGTATATGGGTCTAAAAATGCCAATTCCTGAATAATTAATTGGGTCGGTCAAGGTCGAAACAATTTAACGATAACACATCAAAAATTTGATGGACAGGTCTATTTTCCGGGGTCAACTAATTTCCGGCCTGGTTGCAAAATTTCCGGTATTTCCGTAACGGTATTGTCCCGCAGAGAAAGAGATGGTAATTTACACACAGACAGAAAGACGGTATGTGTGTTATATAAGCACGCTCTACCCTTCAGACAGAAAGACGGTATGTGTGTTATATAAGCACGCTCTACCCTTCAGACAGAAAGACGGTATGTGTGTTGTATAAGCACGCTCTACCCTTCAGACAGAAAGACGGTATGTGTGTTATATAAGCACGCTCTACCCTTCAGACAGAAAGACGGTATGAGTGTTGTATAAGCACGCTCTACCCTTCAGACAGAAAGACGGTATGTGTGTTATATAAGCACGCTCTACCCTTCAGACAGAAAGACGATATGTGTGTTATATAAGCACGCTCTACCCGTCAGACAGAAAGACGATATGTGTGTTATATAAGCACGCTCTACCCGTCAGACAGAAAGACTGTATGTGTGTTATATAAGCACGCTCTACCCTTCAGACAGAAAGACGATATGTGTGTTATATAAGCACGCTCTACCCGTCAGACAGAAAGACGATATGTGTGTTATATAAGCACGCTCTACCCGTCAGACAGAAAGACGATATGTGTGTTATATAAGCACGCTCTACCCTTCAGACAGAAAGACTGTATGTGTGTTATATAAGCACGCTCTACCCTTCAGACAGAAAGACGATATGTGTGTTATATAAGCACGCTCTACCCGTCAGACAGAAAGACGATATGTGTGTTATATAAGCACGCTCTACCCGTCAGACAGAAAGACTGTATGTGTGTTATATAAGCACGCTCTACCCTTCAGACAGAAAGACGATATGTGTGTTATATAAGCACGCTCTACCCGTCAGACAGAAAGACGATATGTGTGTTATATAAGCACGCTCTACCCGTCAGACAGAAAGACGATATGTGTGTTATATAAGCACGCTCTACCCTTCAGACAGAAAGACTGTATGTGTGTTATATAAGCACGCTCTACCCTTCAGACAGAAAGACGATATGTGTGTTATATAAGCACGCTCTACCCTTCAGACAGAAAGACTGTATGTGTGTTATATAAGCACGCTCTACCCTTCAGACAGAAAGACGGTATGTGTGTTATATAAGCATGCTCTACCCTTCAGACAGAAAGACGGTATGTGTGTTATATAAGCATGCTCTACCCTTCAGACAGAAAGACGGTATGTGTGTTATATAAGCACGCTCTACCCTTCAGACAGAAAGACGGTATGTGTGTTATATAAGCACGGTCTACCCTTCAGATAGTTTTTAGCTCTACTGATCAGAGATCAGCAGAGCTTATGCCGTGGTGCGGCGTCCGTCGTCCGTCCGTCTGTCCGTCCGTCCGTTAACTTTTATTTGTAGCGACTACTCCTCTGAAACTACTGGATGGATATTCATAAAACTTTACAGAAATGTTGCCCATGAAGTCTAGTTGATCCTAGCAAAAATTCATGTTGATGTGAAATCCAAGATGGCCGTCAAAGCTAAAAATAGATTTTTTAAATTCAAGTTTGTAGCGACTACTTCTTGAAAACTATAAGTGATATTGATATGGGACTTTTTCTAAAATGATCAGCATGACATGATGTTGGTCCTTGTCGAAAATCGTTTTGATTTGACGTTAAACATGGCTGCCAGCGGCCATCTTTGTTTACATAGAGTTATATAATGAAAACTTGTAGCGACTACTCCTCTGAAACTACTTGACGGATTTTCATGAAACTTCACAGGAATGTTGCTCTTGATGTCTAGTTGATCCTAGCAAAATTTCAGGTCGGCCGGAAATTCAAGATGGCCGCCACGGCTAAAAATAATTTTTCAAAATACAAGTTTGTAGCAACTACTTCTTGAAAACTATAAGTGATATTGATATGGGACTTTTTCTAAAATGATCAGCATGACATGATGTTGTTCCTTATCAAAAATCGTTTTGATTCGACGTTAAACGTGGCTGCCAGCGGCCATCTTTGTTTACATAGAGTTATATAGTAAAAACTTGTAGCGACTACTCCTCTGAAACTACTTGGCGGATTTTCATGAAACTTTACAGGAATGTTGCTCTTAATGTCTAATTGATCCTAGCAAAATTTCAGGTCGGCGGGAAATTCAAGATGGCCGTCATGGCTAAAAATAGATTTTCAAAATACAAGTTTGTAGAGACTACTTCTTGAAAACTATAAGTGATATTGATATGGGACTTTTTCTAAAATGATCAGCATGACATGATGGTTATCCGAGTCGAACATTATTTTGATTCGACATTAAACATGGCTGCCAGTGGCCATTTTTGTTTACATAGAGTTATATAATGAAAACTTGTAGCGACTACTCCTCTGAAACTACTTGACGGATTTTCATGAAACTTCACAGAACTGTTGCTCTTGATGTCTAATTGATCCTAGCAAAATTTCAGGTCGGCCGGAAATTCAAGATGGCCGCCATGGCTAAAAATAGATTTTCAAAATGCAAGTTTGTAGCGACTACTTCTTGAAAACTATAAGTGATATTGATATGGGACTTTTTCTAAAATTATCAGCATTACATGATGTTGGTCCTTGTCAAAAGTCAATTTGATTTGATGTTAAACATGGCTGTCAGCGGCCATCTTTGTTTACATAGAATTATATAATGAAAACTTGTAGCGACTACTCCTCTGAAACTACTTGACGGATTTTCATGAACTTCACAGGAATGTTGCTCTTGATGTCTAATTGATCCTAGCAAAATATTAGGTCGGCCGGAAATTCAAGATGGCCGCCACGGCTAAAAATAATTTTTCAAAAAACAAGTTTGTAGCGACTACTTCCTGAAATCAAAATCAATCAGTAGAGCTTCAAGGTCATTGACCTCTTGTTTATTCAAAGAATCGTGTTGTGGAAAATAGGGACCGGAGAATATATAAAACGGGGCGCCGCAAATTAGACTTGTCCTCCGATTTGAGGATAAAATCCGAGGACACCGAAATGAAATAACGGTAGTGGACATTGTTGACTTTCCAGCTCGGTTTTCTGTCGAACGCACATTTATTAGAATACGTGTCTGCAGGCCTCTTGTTTTATTTTTTACTCTGCTCTTTAAATAACAAATACAGACAAGTATAATAAATTGACCAATTGAAAACCAGTGTGTTTTGTTCGTGTTCATTTTCTTTTTTGTTCATATTAAATATCAAAATAGTTCCTAGAAATAAACTCATGAAAGTTGATTGTATTCATAATTTTGCATTGGAATCCCGAAATGTATGGATTTTATTACTGTTTAGCCGATGCATATAAATCTATGTCACAGAAAAAAAAAAAAAAATTAAGAAATAATAAATAATTATGTACCTGTGTTTTATCGGTGAATAAAATACAGTTAGGAGTTCGGATGCGTAGTAATTAAATCACAACTGCATTAGCACAAGTGATTTAATTACTCGCATCCGAACGACTAACTGTATTTTATTCACCGATAAAATACAGGTACGTATTTATTATTTCGATTCTAACACAACAATAACCCCATTGTGTACGCTATTGTTGGGGCACTATATATTATCTCGGAGGTCAAGGTAATCAGGCTGCTATGTTTACAGGCTGTTCCATTGGGCGCCCCTGTATGCAAAGTTCTGTGTTTCAATACACTAGTAATCACGTGACAAACAATTAAGTCATTGTTTACATCATATAGCTTGCGCTGTATGACGTCAAACGTTCTCACCTTGTTCAAGATGCTTATTAATGTTATATGTAATGATGCATATGATGGGTTTATTTTGGGGGTGTGCACGGTTTGGGAGCATGGCAAGTTTGTTGTAATTAACATTTCATTAAAATTTCTGCTGAGTTTGTCTTCGTGACGTATATTTACTGAGTGACGTCATGTAACGTGCCGCTTCTAACGGATGAAATGTACGCGGGGAATTAATGGAACAGCTGTATTTTATCGTAGATTAACATACAGCTGTCTCTCTTCTTTGTGTATATGAAAGTCTGTGGAGGTCGTGTTAGAATGCTATTTAAAAGATCTCCCTACTCTTTAACATGTTATTAAGCTCTTTCAGACAGAAGTTCTAGAGTAAGAGAACTTATTGTGATTGGAATCCAGTCTACACTAATCCACTGCTCTTTCAGACAGAGTAAGATAACTTATTGTGATTGGAGTCCAGTCTACACTAGTCCACTGCTCTTTCAGACAGAGTAAGAGAACTTATTGTGATTGGAGTCCAGTCTACACTAGTCCACTGCTTTTTCAGACAGAGTAAGAGAACTTATTGTGATTGGAGTCCAGTCTACACTAGTCCACTGGGGCTGTACAAGTCTGGAGTCCAGTCTACACTAGTCCACTGGGGCTGGGCAAGTCCACTTAACAGTATACAGAAATATGCACATTGGGTCAGACACAAGCAAGCAACAATTGAACACATAATTATTATGTGTATGATGATTGTACAGAAGACGATGTGTTTTATGTGATCTCTTCATTTATTTTATTATATATAAATCAAGTCATGGCAATACATTCAAAAAAAAAAAAGTTATATATTAAAGCACATATAAACTGGTTTAATGGCTCTGACGAGAAACTAGAAAATATGAACTAAAGCATCTCAAAGTATTAATATATAGCATTATAAAATATTACCATAAAATAAACTTGCATCAAAATATTATAGATCTAGTATTCAAACAGTGATTTTTTAAATCGACTTACATGGGTTGTCATGCTAAAATATTAAAATGCAAAAATGCAATTTAATTAATGGGTAGTCATGTAGACTTTTATTTTGATGTACATGGATGGCCGTACACTCAAGTGATATGAAAATGCAACACGGGAATTTCCGCTATATATTGTATGTACAATATGCTGCTTTTAATCGAATGGTACATGGCTACGTAAGACCTTTCCTTTTGGAAAAAATACTAAAACAACAAATAATACAGCAAATAGTATTCCTGCAATGTTTCATTATTCACAGATTACTCATTTGGCTCAATCATGTGAGCAAACTTAGGATGCAAAATTTTGCCAACTATTTACGTTAAATACAGTACTGAACTAGCTCAATTTTTCGAAGAGCAACTTCAACATTGATGAAGATCTTGTTACAAAGTGTAGTGTGATTAAAACGTCTACAACATCACAGTTGTGTCCTTTCTCTAGTTAACTGCAACTTTTTTTTAAAAAAACATCTTGGGATTTCTTTGGAATATTATGTGCAATTAAGTGTGCAGTATATACAATATATAGCGGAAATTCCCGTGTTGCGTTTTCATATCACTTGAGTGTATAAATGTTTTAATGGAATTACATGGGTGGCCCTGTACAAGTTTAATTGAATTATAATGGGTTGCGGGGGTAAAAAAAAGTGCCTTCTATGGGGTGGGAGTGGGACTTTATAATTTCTGGAACAGCCCTAATAATAGTAATACTGTAAAAAAAAAAAAAGCAGAGTATATTAACAGTAATCAGATATTTAATTTTTTTTTTTTTCATTTTTGGAGTTCCTGAACTATACTGTATGGTTTTATATTGTTTTAGTAATTGCACATGGTAAGGTAGTAATGAGTAGTTTCTTTGAGTTGTTTCACTTTGATAACGCAATCATAATTACACATGGTAGCAATGAACACTTTATCTGTGTTGTAATGCACGCTAACGCAAACACATCACATACAGTCATGTGAGTAATTCTATTTCTGTGCTGATGTGTACTTTAGCAAGTCGTGCTACAAAGGTGAATATGTAATCAATTTGTAAGGCATGTCAAGGATTCGCGTAGCACAAATTGGGAAGTAAGTGTCTGGTAAAAAAAAAACGGTCATGGCGTGTTTACTTCTCCGTGACAACTCTTTTTTTGAATATTGTTTTATCACCCGTTACTTGGTCTGTTATTATGTTAAACTTTGTTTCCAGTTCCTACCCAGAAATAATGCTATTTTCTCTTGGCAGCTATTTTACGCTTGCGTAAAACCTTTCTTGTACTTATTGTGACATGTAAAAAAATTAACAAGGGAGGTAAATCTAATTGGTTTGATCATATGTACCTCTCAGTAGAGAAGTTTTGAAAAGGGGATATAACTCTGTTTTATTCCATTTCTAGCAACTAGAGTTATTGATGAAGGCTCAGGGCTTACAGACGGGCCTTTTTGACGAGCATAATTCAGGCCTGATCACCATGATACAGCCCAACGCTGTACATAATGGCAACACTGTGCAGATTAAACATGAAGTGACCGGACACTCCCCATGTGCAAACCCTCCCCCACCAGACATTCATACAACATTAAATCTGGATGACCTCATGGATGAAAGCTCGTCCGGTTTGTCGTCGGACCCGATGTTGTCCTCGCAGCCAGTTAGCCCGGATATGGATGACGACAACATGGATTACATCTTGTGAGAATATCATATCCATAACCATGCCTGACTGACCAGAACTGATATCTCATGTAGGATACATATGTGTATATATAAGATTTGCATGATGTAAAAATGGTAACTATCATTCGGTTAAGGGATTAAGTGTTGAGATCGAAGAATTCCAAGTGTTGCTGCTAGAGTCTTATACCAAGTGGACTTTTGCACGTGACTTTACCACAGAGTCTGTTGAACTTGACTGCCAAAGGGTCCAATGCACGTGACTCTACCTGAAATCTATTGTACATGACAAAGCCGAACGGTGTAATGCACTTGACTACCAATGTTCTATTGCTAATAAAACTGTCAAAGGGTCTGTTGCACGTAGCCCTACCAAAGGATCTATTTGAAGACGTGACCACCAAAGTGTTTACCGTAATAGTCTAGTACAATTTGGAGGTCACTCTGCAAAACATTTTGAAAAAACTGTGACCTCACCACAGGATAAAACCCGAGGTGATGGAAGGTATGCCATCTCCCGGTACTGACTGTAACGAGGCTTGCAGCAATCTGGGCCCATGCCTGTTATGTTAAAGGACCTACCTCATGTGGTCAGATGGTCATCAGTCTTACTATTATGTTGGTGAGTTCTAAAGATCAGCCATTATAACTATGCAAAACAGACCTGCAGGCAGGGCACAAAGTTATAGCTGTTTGAAAAAAAAAAGTTTTCTGTTGTTGAGTTGTTCCTTAAAATTTAAAAATGTTTTCAAATTACAGAGGTTGTATTGTTGATTCTGTTAAAAATTTGATCTTTGAAGGTGCTATGATATAAGGTTGGTAATGTTTGTTTAAAATATTATTAAAACACATTTTTCATGTTTAGAATGTAAATAAAAACTCCACTTTGTCTTCATTTTTCTGTGGCAATTCAAAAAATTGGCTTTATTCTGTGTTATTATGTTTAACTAATACTTGCTAAATAGGAAGTTATCCAAGATTGTAAAGTTTCAACAGGTATTTTTGGTTGTTTTCAGTTTTTATTTTTGGACTAACTTTTACAAAGGGCATTTATTTATATTTAAAAAAAGAAAAATGTAAAAGTGTTTTAAATGTTTCAGAAATATGTGACGACATTTTGCTAGCTGATGTTGTATGTTATCGGGCCTTAATTGCCCTGTGTATATTTGTATATAGATATATATACATATTGCTTGTAAATAACCTTCTATCTGGATAAGTACACATTGTAATGTCGTTAAATGCACTTGAACTTTGATATACGAACACTTATGCTGGTTATAGTAACACTAATAGTTTAAGGATAATAGCGGTGTTTGTCTGCAATATGTAAACAAGAGCTATGTTTTAAAGATAGGATCAATTGTAAAAAAAAAATATATAGAAAAAAAGAGTCAAATGATGAAATGTGAAAATGAAGACAGTGGGTGTGTAATTATACCTGAATGATTTCCTGTTGCCTACACCCAGGAGTGAAGCATTCCATAGTGTCACTGTTGACGCCATAGCATATTGGAGGTAAACATTTTGTACTAGCGTTTAAAAGTAGATTTGGTTAAAGAGTGTACAAAATTGTAACCCAGTGAACGCTTACTGCGGTATCCAAGTTGCTCTAGATTGTAGCAGATGCCCTACAATATCAGATAATGAAATGAAAAAGGTTTCGGTATAAAAAAATGCATCTCGGTGAGGGTGAGCATGGATATTGTCAACCTGGGGAAAACTGTCACTTCAGTCCTCACTATGTTTATAAAGGTTGGCCATATCCACTGTCGTCCTCACTGGCATCTTTACTATATATATATATATATACTCATTGCAAGCGAGAGCAAACGTTCAAACCATTATGCTTTAAATATACACAGTGTCGTGTAGAAAAACTGCAACTGTCTCATAACAAGTTTCAAGACAAGTGATCATCTATACATGTTTGTTTTGTTTTCAAACATTTGTGAAAATGTAGACAAGTTCACAATATAAGAACACCCTTTTTTAGGATGTGTAGGACTTATTGACCAATATAATAACAGCATTTTTTATGATGTATATGACTTATTGAACAATATGATCATCTTTGCATCTAAATAATCTCGGATTGTGCAATAACAGTAGTGCATATACACTGCTGTCATTATTTTCCATTTTGGGTAAGTCCACATAACATGGATTTATTGTGGTTCCAAATATTCCATAAATATATGAAGAAATGTAACTTACTACGATAAATAGGTAATACAATGTGTAAAAGAAAAATGGTGTCATTAGTAGTTGTTAAATCCAACAAACAAAATAAAGGTGCGGACTAGATTTTACTGGATCTACATTGTCATTGTTGCAATGGTTTCCAATATATGTAAACTGTACTGCAATTGTAATGCTTAAGCATGATCAAAGTGTACCTAGATTGTTCTAATGTTTAGCAATCAGTCATGAAAAAGAAGCTCATAGTATTTATTGACCTCATTGATCTTAGTGCAGGAATAAATGGTTGTTAGCCCCATTGATCTTAGTGCGGGAATAAACGGTTGTTAACCCCATTGATCTTAGTGCGGGAATAAATGGTTGTTAGCCCCATTCAATCTTAACTGTTGATTTTTGTTTGGGAACTAATTGTTGTTAGCCGCATTGATCTATGGGTTGTTTGCCACATCAATCTTGCTGTGAGATTTAACATAAAATGGTATGTGTTTTAAAAAAACACATGGCAATCTCGATTTATTAAAAACTCACCGCGTCCCGTTAGTTTTTCTGCATAAATTGCATTTGTTCAATCATTATTATTAATTATAAGACTAGTATAAAACAAATTGTGTTTGCATATTATTAACTGCTGATTAAAGTGCACCAACAATATATTTAAACGTATGGTAGAATAAGACGAAGAAAAGAAAACTCACAAAATGATTTAATTATATGCCAGCAGATTTAAAATGATACGGGATAAATAAACCGAGACGCAATTTTCGGTTCTTGATCAATACTTCAAGATTGCAGTGTGTCCCTTTAAGTGTAAGTTAGGTCAGTGTGGGGTCTCAACTCGACATGTGCGCCTGGATCATCATGGCTCTTCTATGATGTCATTGACTTAATCGTTCCTCTTTTGAATGAGGGCTGCAAAGAATTATTTGTTAGAGTATAGTTACATTTCTTCGATCACTTGTAAATTAAACATATACATACAAGAGAAGTGTATATATACACATACATAAATAGAAGTGTGTATGTACATTAATATACATACAATAGAAGCGTATATATACACATACATACAATAGAAGTGTGTATGTACATTAATATACATACAATAGAAGTGTATATATACACATACATACAATAGAAGTGTGTATATACATTATACATACAACAGAAGTGTATATATACACATACATACACTAGAAGTGTGTATGTACATTAATATACATACACAAGAAGTGTATATATATTTTTATATCACAAAAATGGGTGTATTATGTTTATGGTGTTATCTCCCTTGATGTTGGAGTGTTCTTTTATGGAACAAGAGCGGCTGTTTACCCAAGAAACTGTAGAGTATTGGTTATTAGATTAGGTTAGTACTTGAATATATTAAACTCAACCAAGGCAAAAGCTGTAAATTTATTTTTTGTTTTGCCAAAAAAATTATAAATTTGTTTTAGGATGCTTTTGGTTGTTGTTTGATTTAGTAATGCACAGAGAATAGTCGAACGTGAAATGTTGTTCTATTAGTGAAACTTGGAGACTAATCATAACTGTTGTGTTTGGGTCATATTTAAATTGATGTTTAACGACTCCTACATTATCTTTGATTATTCTGAGCCGTCCCTGAGAGAGAATCTAGAGATACATAGGAATTTGGAAACCATGCCCTTCTCTTACGAATGAATAGATTCCTATGGTTCTTTAACTTGCTGGGAGGATACATTCCTCCGATAGATTGAACTGCCCGGTTTACATCCAGGTAGTAGCAGCATCCAAGCATCATACATAAAATATAGTGAAAAGTACATAGAAAATATTGTTTGGTCAATACAAACGGGTCATTTTACGGTATCTCTTTTGACGTATACTTCAGCCCATCAGTTCATTGTCCCTCTTAGTTATGTTGCTAGCATGATTTGTACTTTTAATGTTTTATGTTATGTGAAAAGCAATTTCTTATTTTGACTCATAGTGTTGCCCACATATGATTTGCACTTTCATATGTTGGTTATATTTAATTTGTACTTTCATATGTTTGTGTTTGTTATATACTTCCATACATTTCTCATGTGTTTTGTACATCATCTGTTTTTAAGCGTAAATGGAGTGTCTACAATAGAATTTGCAGCAACTCTGCAGTTCTGCAGGTGAGAAGGTTCTAGGCCCATTCTTCATATTTTATCTCGATGTACATGGAGGATGAGCCTGGCATGTTCATTCCTGTTAGGCGCCATATAACCTTTCATGTGTTTTTAAAAAACATGAAATTACACTGAAAAGTAGTTTTAGTACTTAAAAATATAAAGTTGTAAATATATAGAGTTTATTCAGTCGTTAGTTTTGTTTATGACTGTTAAAGCATTAAACAAGTTCAATGAAATTGTGAACAACCACTGCACTCTCACAAACACTCTGTCACATGCAGAGTGGCAGGACCCCGCAATGCCCCGTGTGGTTTCCGGGTGCCCCATTTGGTCACGGGGCAAAGAATAGGGCCACTGCAGATCCCTTTGGAGGGGTAGGCAGAGGGGGTAGAATTCCCCCAAATTCATGTTCATTTTATCATTTTTTGTTCATGTTCATTAAAAGTCTTCATCATGATCCCTGCATTGTTTCAGGTGCCATCTCGCTCACATCGAAAGAGCAGTGGCAGAAAAACAATAAACGTGGCTCCAGCGTGAATGGAGTTTTACGATAGAATTTGCAGCAACTCTGCAGTTCAGGGTGAGAAGGTTCTAGGCCCATTTTCCATATAACCTGTAATGTGTTGGTGCGCCTTAAAACCCCAATTCAATTCAAAGGACCCCCCAACCCAGTCATATTC
Organism: Cyrtodaria siliqua; assembly: GCA_037043455.1. NCBI lineage: Eukaryota > Metazoa > Mollusca > Bivalvia > Adapedonta > Hiatellidae > Cyrtodaria > Cyrtodaria siliqua. The sequence continues at coordinate 22,764 of JAWPHD010014249.1, read as the reverse complement.
ATTTTGTTATTTTGTATCATGCTCATTCGAGGTCTTTATCATGACACCGCGTATACAAACGTGGAAACATGGCTCCATCGTAAATGGAGTGTTTACTATAGAATTTGCAGTAAAAATGTTCTAGGCCCATTCTCCATATTTTATCTTGATGTAAATGGAGGATGGCCTGGCACGTTCATTCCTGTTAGGCGCCAAATAACCTTTCATTTAGTTGGTGCGCCTTAAAACCCAGTTCAGTTCAATTCATCAAGAATAATTTTCTTT
>JAWPHD010014249.1:0-17500 GCA_037043455.1 Cyrtodaria siliqua | reverse complement strand
TGAGGACCCTAGGTCCAACCATTCTCTAGTTATTGATCGGACATCGTTTGTGACACAGACACGCAGACACGCAGAGAAACAGACAGACAGAAAGCACAAAATCAATATGGCTCCCCTACCACACTTTGTGTGGGGGAGCCATAATTTCCTTCGTTAACATCACCCACGCTCATGAAACTTCATAGGTCAATTTCAATAGGTGAGAGGAAAAACCCTATTGTTTTAGCTGCAGATGTACATTTCCCTTGGTAAAACGAGGAATCCTATTGTTTTTGGGGTCGGAAGGTCAAAGATCAAGGTCGCCATGCCCTTTACGGAAATCTGCATGATGCGCGATAAATCCAAAAGCACACCACCCACCATCATGGAACTTCATGGATGCATTGCCCTTGGTGAGCGGTAGAACGCCTTTTTCTTCGGTGGTGGGTGTGAGGTGGAGACGGGGGATCATTCAGACAAAGGTAATTTAACACTCTCACTTATTAAACGTTTAGGTGCATTGCCCTTGGTGAGAGGAGGAAGCCTATTGCTTTTAGGTTCAGTAGGTCAAGATCACATTGAACTGACAATGACCGAATCCTGAGATACATTTCCCCTATTATAACTTGGAACTATTAGACCTACAATCTTGAAACTAAACAGAAACAGTACCCGTGTTAAAACAATGGCTCAAAGGTTAAGGTCGCCTTCTGCGCTGTAATGTATCTACTATTATACCGACAATCTTGCAACTTTATACAAATAGTGATCTTACAGCCCCTATCAGTTTTTTTGTTTGTCAGAAGACACATAGGAAATGCTTTTAACATAAAAACCTTAGCAAACGAGCATATGCCCCGTTAGGCGGCGCTCTTGTAAGGCTTTGTTGTGTGGCTTTGTTTGCTTTTTCGAAAAACAAACAAATCATGGGTGAAGTCACGCAAGGATACAAGCGTTCCTCCATTGATTCTTGCCATGTGATCACGATAGGGCTTTATTTTGAATTTGATATTTAACAAATTTTGTTATGTTTTTAATATCAAAGAAAGCTCCCAACAAGTTCAAAAACCAACCAGATCAGATTAGGTACACTATATTTATTAGTTATGGACCTTGACTTCTTCAAAAACTATATTTTGCTTCGTTAGCACTCCGGTGTTTATTTTTCATTTGATCTTGACGAATATATGTTTTTATATTTTATATGAAGTTATCTCGGTTATAGAATAAAATGTGGACAAATTAAAAAAATGGCCATGTCGGAGAGATTATGACACTTCAGTTATTTGAAAATACTATGTTTTGTTCGAAATCCAGCCAGATGTCATAGAAGAGAGTGTGGACAAATTGAAAAACTAGCCATGTCGGACTGCAAAAGTCAGAGTTAAGGCCCTTGAATTAGAAAAAATGCTAAACTTTGCTTCGTTAACGCTCTAGCTATTTCATTTGCTCCAAACTTGTTCAAGATGTTATGTGTTAATATCACAATAAAAGCTCTGAAACGTTTGAAAGCCAGCCATATCTGACCACCACCCCCCCCCCCCCCCCCCCCCCCCTCTCACCCTCCCCAACACACACACGCCCATCCCACCCTCACTCCCCCACCACAACCAATGACGTAGGATAGTGGTATTAAAAAAACACTAAACATGTCGGACTTTAAAACAGCAGCGTTATGACTCATCGAATTAATTAAAAATGCTATCCGCATCTAGCTCTTTCGTTTATCAATAACAGCTTCAACACTAACCAGCCAAAGTTGAAACAGAAACATCAGAAGTGCGGTCCTTGGTTTAATGAAAGGTGCTTTGTTTTGCATTCTTAACACTTTAGGTCCTTCATTTTTCATCTGATCCTTACCAAACTTGTTCAGAATTTAAAAGTTGAAAACCAGCCATATCGTACACACCATATATGACCCACAATCACCCACCCCACCCGATCCCCAACTGCCCCCTTAATTTTTTAGCGCATGGAAGCGTTGTTTTTCTCTCGATTTCCAAACCACATTTGTCGGAAAATGTTTATCAAGGAGATAAAAATCATTTTAAAAAGCATATAGTTGTAGCCTTAAACAAGTAGAGCGATACATGTCTTCTTGGGTCTCTTGTTTAATATACAAGATAGTCACCAATCAAATATAGTCGAACACAGCCGTTTTGCAAGCTTCGGAACATGTGCTGCCACTGTGTTTATTGTTTTTATTGGCTCAACAGCTAGGCCGGTCCGATTGTTTTAGTTTAAACTTATTGATTGCAACGAAAATCACTCTTGATGTCTTCCTGCGTAGAACCAGTACTAAGCATGTCTTGCACAGGGAATAATACTACTACTACTACTAATAATAATAATAATAATAAAGATCAACGAATAAATAGTGTGCCAGACCGTCACTGTTTCTCATGCTTTGTTTCAAAGTACGGCCATTCCAAGTTAGAATTCCTGTCTACCGTCATAGCTGCATCTTTTGTCTGAGGGTCTGGGTGGGTGGGGGTTGAACTTTGATATTACAAGCTACTAATCTAGTGTCGTCGTAACACGGTCTTTTGTCGTGCGGAACTTTGGTCTTTGTTCTGTTACACTCTTTAATTCCAATCAAGCGCCATAGCTCGAATTCTTTCTTTTTTTTGCGTGAGGATCATTCTCTTTTAAGATGATTTTAGTAGATCTTCTGTGTATCTACTCGCGTACCTCACATGTTTCAAAATCCTCGTTGTTTTTGACAATAAGGCTTAATCGACTCTCCATCAGCGCAAGCCAAATCTTTGCAGCTGTGATCAACTGTGATGCACCTGTTTTATACATAAACAGTACCACTGGTATGCACAGTACGCATGCGCACATGATTCTGGCAAAATTACTAACACGTGCGAAGTTGTAAATAAAAAAATAAATTATGGGCGATTGATTGTGATGTTATGGTAAAATAAGAGTAGAGGTTGCTCAGTGTTCCTATAAACCATAAATACTCATAAATATTCCTCAACACTTTATGATAGACACTTTCCATGGACAATTATGAGCCTGCTGCTCTTGTTGGATTATTATAATTAACAGAACGGCTTACAGATTGGTCCATTGTCAATTATAAGTACCACTTACTCGTTCTCGTCTGCCAAATCATTTGCTACATTGACTTTGCACTTGTTAGTTAGGCGGAAGCTTTGTACGATACTGTATAGTCTATGTATATCAGTATAGAAGTTTGATTGATATTTGGACTGAGCGTTCACAATAATATATTGTATACAGAAGCAGTCTACAAATGATGCATTGTCACTGGTACACCATTGTGGAGAGACGTGTACAGAAAGACAATATATCTTTTCATTATACGTCCTTTAATATATATTTATTGGTGATTTCGGAAATAATGTATTGGATATAACGATTTTTGGGGGAATATAATAGACTATCGGAAGGAGTAAGGAGTGACGGAGGGAATTGGAAGGAGTAAGGAGTGACAGAAGGTATAAGGAGTGACAGAAGGAATAACGAGAGGGAATACATGGCGTCCGGACATCTGTATCACAGACCTTGTCATAGCATGGTACGTCAATTTGTTTGTTGTATATATGTTCTGCCTTTATATTTTTTCCGAAAAGTAATTTGAAAGTCAAAGAGAAGTTCAGATTTATAATTTTATGATAGTTTTTTAAACGAACGGGTAGTCAGTTGTTAAGTTGCGAGCGGATAAAGTCTGATGCATTTAGGCCTATGTTACGAGTGGGTAGGTCTGATGCATGTAGGCCTATGTTACGAGTTGGTAAAGTCTAATGCATGTAGGCCAATGTTACGAGTGGGTAGCGTCTAATGCATGTAGGCCAATATTACGAGTGGGTAGCGTCTGATGCATGTAGGCCAATGTTACGAGTGGGTAGCGTCTGATGCATGTAGGCCAATGTTACGAGTGAATAGAGTCTGATGCATGTAGGCCTATGTTACGACTAGGTAGCGACTGACGCATGTAGGCCAGTGTTACGAGTGGGTTGGATCTGATTCCTGTAGGCCTATGTTACGAGTGTGTAAGGTCTAAAGCATGTAGGCCAATATTACGAGTGGGTAAAGTCTGATGCATGTAGGCCAGTGTTACGAGTGGGTAGCGTCTTATGCATGTATGACTAGTTACGAGTGGGTAGAGTCTGATGCATGTAGGCCTATGTTACGAGTGAATAGAGTCTGATGCATGTAGGCCTATGTAACGAGTGGGTAGCGTCTGACGCATGTAGGCCTATGTTACGGGTGGGTAGGTCTGATGCATGTAGGCATATGTTACGAGTTGGTAAAGTCTAATGCATGTAGGCCAATGTTACGAGTGGGTAGCGTCTAATGCATGTAGGCCAATATTACGAGTGGGTAGCGTCTGATGCATGTAGGCCAATGTTACGAGTTGGTAGCGTCTGATGCATGTAGGCCAATGTTACGAGTAAATAGAGTCTGATGCATGTAGGCCTATGTTACGAGTGGGTAGCGTCTGACGCATGTAGGCAAGTGTTACGAGTGGGTTGGGTCTGATTCATGTAGGCCAATGTTACGAGTGGGTAGAGTCTGATGCATTTAGGCCTACGTTACGAGTGTGTAAGGTCTGAGGCATGTAGGTCAATATTACGAGTGGGTAAAGTCTGATGCATGTAGGCCAGTGTTACGAGTGGGTAGCGTATTATGCATGTATGACTAGTTACGAGTGGGTAGAGTCTGATGCATGTAGGCCTATGTTACGAATGGGTAGGGTCTGATGCATGTGGGCCTATGTTACGAGTGGGTAGGTCTGATGCATGTAGGCCAATGTTACAAGTGGGTAGGGTCTGATGCATGTGGGCCTATGTTACGAGTGGGTAGGTCTGATGCATGTGGGCCTATGTTACGAGTGGGTAGGTCTGATGCATGTAGGCCAATGTTACGAGTGGGTAGAGTCTGATGCATTTAGGCCTACGTTACGAGTGTGTAAGGTCTGAGGCATGTAGGTCAATGTTACGAGTGGGTAAAGTCTGATGCATGTAGGCCAGTGTTACGAGTGGGTAGCGTATTATGCATGTATGACTAGTTACGAGTGGGTAGAGTCTGATGCATGTAGGCCTATGTTACGAGTGGGTAGGGTTTGATGCATGTGGGCCTATGTTACGAGTGGGTAGGTCTGATGCATGTAGGCCAATGTTACGAGTGGGTAAAGTCTGATGCATGTAGGTCTATGTTACGAGTGGGTAGGGTCTGATGCATGTATGACTAGTTACGAGTGGGTAGAGTCTGATGCATGTGGGCCTATGTTACGAGTGTGTAAGGTCTGATGCATGTAAGCCTATGTTACGAGTGGGTAGCGTCTGATGCATGTAGGCCAATGTTACGAGTGGGTAAAGTCTGATGCATGTAGGTCTATGTTACGAGTGGGTAGGGTCTGATGCATTTATGACTAGTTACGAGTGGGTAAAGTCTGATGCACGTATGTCTATATAATGAGTGAGTAGGATCTGATGCATGTAGGCCAATGCTACGAGTGGGTAGCGTCTGATGCATGTAGGCCAATGTTACGAGTGGGTAAAGTCTGATGCATGTAGGTCTATGTTACGAGTTGGTAGCGTCTGATGCATGTAGGCCAATGTTACGAGTTGGTAGCGTCTGATGCATGTAGGCCAATGTTACGAGTGGGTAGCGTCTGATGCATGTATGACTAGTTACGAGTGGGTAGAGTCTGATGCATGTGGGCCTATGTTACGAGTGGGTAGGGTCTGATGCATGTAGGCCAATGTTACGAGTGGGTAAAGTCTGATGCACGTATGTCTATATTATGAGTGAGTAGGATCTGATGCATGTAGGCCAATGTTACGAGTGGGTAAAGTCTGATGCATGTAGGTCTATGTTACGAGTTGGTAGCATCTGGTGCACGTAGGCCTATGTTACGAGTTGGTAGCGTCTGATGCATGTAGGCCAATGTTACGAGTGTGTAGCGTCTGATGCATGTAGGCCTATGTTACGAGTTGGTAGGGTCTGATGCATGTAGGCCTATGTTACGATGGATAGGGTCTTAGGCATTTAGGCCAGTGTTACGAGTGGGTAAAGCCAAATGCTTTGTGGGCAATATGTTTACTTTTCGTAAAATGCAATGTTGAATAAGAACCCCGAATGAAGGAAATCATGTTTGAGAAAATAATCAAACCCAACCGTGCCCTCAAGGGCTTTGGGACTGTACATCTTAGAAAACACCTCTGTTGAACACGAGTGTCGATCCTAAACTATAAAACTGAACGTGTAACTGTGTCTAACAAGAATTACTCGTTTACATATATATAATTATTCCATATGTAAATGTATTTCATTCTCTGTGGCATTATTACGCTTTGTTATTATTATAAGTACATGTACCAACAAAATGCCATCTTTGTATACTGAATGGAAAAAGAAACGCGACACGGGAATTTCCGCTATATATTGAATATACTGCACACTTAATTCCATATATATTCCAAGGAAATCCCATGATGTTTTGTAAAAAAAAAAAGTTGCAGTTAGTCAGAGAAAGGACACAACTGTGATGTTGTAGAATTTTTAATCACAGTACACGTTGTAACAAGAAATTCATAAATGTTGAAGTTCCTCTTTGAAAAATTGAGTCAGTTCAGTACTGTATTTAATGTAAAGAGTTTGCAAAATGTTGTACACATGCTTGAGCCAAATGCGTACTCTGTCAATAATGAAACTTAAAATTTGCAGGAATACTCTTTGCTGTGTAACGTGTTGTTTTAGTATTTTTTCCGAAAGGAAAGATCTTACGTAGCCATGTACCATTCGATTAACAGCAGCATATATATAGCGGAAATTCCCGTGTCGCGTTTCTTTTTCCTTTCAGTATATAATTATTATGTTCATGGGCTATATTTTGATTAAACAATAAACTATCTATCTGTATCTATATGAAACTCGGTAAGGCAGGGTATATAGATGTGGTTACACCTGTCCCCAGATGACCAGATGGTGCCGTTTTGACTATCTGTATCTATTTGAAACTCGGTAAAGCAGGGTATATAGATGTGGTTACACCTGCCCCCAGATGACCAGATGGTGCCGTTTTGACTATCTGTATCTATTTGAAACTCGGTAAGGCAGGGTATATATGTGTGGTTACACCGGTCCTCAGATGGCCAGATGGTGCCGTTGTGACTATCTGTATATCTATATGAATAAGATACACTTTAGATGTCGTCTATTACAGTTGGATGTATTGCGCTGTGTGTTACAGTTCGAATGTCTATAGAGTTTTAAAGGGACACTCGGCAATCTTGATTTGTTTAAAAATATTTTTTAAACATGGTGCACTATTGAAGAAATTTGAAATCTCAAATTTTTATTTAACTAGATCTGTATGTATGCAAGCAGTTTTAAATTCAAAATGAGGCAGGATTAATGCATCGATGTACTAATTTGAATGCGTATATATAATAATTGTCATGTGTCCCTTTAATTTGTTTTAAAGTAAATAACCCACAAAACATGCGAAATCATGACATTACATTTGATACCGCTATTACCATAAACTTTTCCATTTTATTTGCGTGTGTTTTTTTATTCACCAGTTTTACACTGAGAACTATTGCGCAAAACGTGTGTACATGTGGACATATTATCGGAAAGGCCTACTGTGGCTCCTTAGAATCGATTCGAAATTAGGCGAACATTCCAGCAAATTAACATTCGTTAGACTGATGGGCCATCCACTTACTACGCTGTCCTGATAATACGTTTATTTACAGAACCTGAACTTTGTTACTACAAGTTCATCCCCAGTACTTATCAAACATATTTAAATTAGTTTCTATGGTAACGCTTATCTATGATAGCTGAAATGATATTTCTAGCCAAAGTTCTTAGAACAGTTTCAAGTTTTTTTGTGTGCTCGATGATTGCTTACATTTGATCGACAGTTTGTCCTAAATGCTAATGGATTCTCCCGACTCCGTGAGTTTGTTTATTGTTTTGTTTAACTTTTATTATTCAGTGCAATTTTGGAAGAACGATTTACGTTAAGCCGCGTGCTTTACTTTAAGTATCTTTTTAGTGAAATAGCGACCTTGTATTTCTATATTTGAATTTATATTTATTTTAGAAAAAAAATTCCAAAATGTGTATTATTACAATATTATTGTTTATTAAACACTTTATGGTGAATGGTTCTTTAAAGAGTGTCCACATAGGCGCAATATCCTAATAAGTGCCGTATATTTTATATATACACTTATTGGCTTTTTGCGCCAGTGGAACTTGTGGAAACCGTGTTCATGTAATTTAAATAATAACATATCAATGCTTATATATATGTATCCATAAAAAACGGCATTCGTGTTGTGAATAATGAAGCGTTAAAACATGCGATATTATGATACGAGAAACTGTATTTTAGTATGAACACTATCCCCCTTTTCCGTTCTCTTATTTCTCGTCACTAATTATAACATGATTTGTTTATTTTCAACAGACGAAACATTCATTTGAACATAACAATGGTATTCCTCTCAAGCGAACTTTGATTTCTTGTTTATTATTTTCACACATGTATGTTGTTTAATTTCTTTGAACCTTTGCCTTTGCACACACTTAACCTCGATAAAAGTTAAAGTGGTTGCTGGTATAGATGTGTTAGTATAACAAGGCGCCTTTTGTTTTGGAGAAGTTCATTGCCGGTGGTACAGGATGGATTACTTTACTGATGGAGTGAGTGAATTTTTATTTCGTTTCAGATGTTCTGATCGTTTCTTTTCAGTTATGTTTTTAACTTCTTTTTAAATAATGATTTTACCAAGTGGTTGGCATAGTTGAAATATATCTTTACGTTTGAAGGGTGCGCAACACTTCGCGCATTCTGTCGGTGCACGGGGCGTTGATTTTTTAACATTATTTAGCACAATTGAGTGCGTTTTAATATTACACATTTAACGTTTTATGGCAATATAGTTAATACTACTTCAGCGGTATTTACTAACTCTGTTTTGATTTCATTAAGTCGTTATTATATTTAAACTCTATGTTACGTATATTTACACTTGACTGCGTTTATTTTTAAATGTATTAACTCGTAACTGTATTCTATAAATTGAACGTAAATATCCGAAGTTAGCTAAATCATGCCTATATTATTATATCAAAAGTTATGTATGAAGTGGCAGCTATTACGCCCAGAGCGTTTGTATGTTCCTTCCCTTAGCCTCGTCCTTCGGATGGGGACGTAATCCGGGCGGTTCTGTCTATCCGAGCACGTTAAAGGTTCTATGTATCCGAGCACGTTAAAGGTTCTGTGTATCCAAGCACGTTAAAGGTTCTGTGTATCCAAGCACGTTAAAGAACCATACGACACTTCTTGGTTTCATACGTATCCTCCTATCTCTTGGGCGGCTCGACATAACATAGATATAATATGTTGATAAGCCTTTTAACTAGAATTCAACTATGGATTTGTGTTTCTATGTGCTTCAGTTTTCCACCATGTTCTTCTTTATTTGTGTCTTCAAAATGCATTTTGCTAGTTCGAAAACGCACTTTTCACGAATCAATTTTATTCGAGCGATTAAAGTGACCAGAATACGAAGTAGGCCATACAATTTGAAAAGGACTTTCATTATTTCTGTGCACAATCACATGGTTACGGTTACGGTCAATTCATTAAACTCAGGCGGAGAGTATCAAAGCGTTATCGAGGGTTTGATTTAATGAGATTTAGATTTGTATACATAATTAAGCGTAATGTCGTTTGCAGAATATTTACACCTCAGTCCTACCGAGCTAATCAAGTCATTCCAAATATTCAGGATGTTTGGGCGTCTCCCTGCGGCTTTATGTACATACAATCTCCCTTCAAAGGCATATTCGATCTGATAACTGATAACTGCTTCATCTAGGAATACATGTAACGGATTTATTATCAGAACATGCTACTATCATATATATCGGACATGTAGTATATATCTGACACGCATCTGGTGCGCATGTACACGCATGTATGTACATCTTACACCGTGCCAGATCACGTGTGGTCAGTTGTCAGTTGGCTGCAGATAGCTTATGCATGACTAAGGTCTATCTAGCTGCTTTTGCAAAACCGCAGTTCTTGTTTTATCTAGTCGTATATAAGGATTTGGTGGCTATAATATCAGCTATGGTTGTTTTGGGCACCTCCATAGTCCAAGTGCTGTGGTTGTTTTGAGCACATCCATATTCCAAGTGCTGTGGTTGTTTTATTTGAACTTTGCCTTTGTCATAGCCTGGACCCATACTAAGAAGAGCTTTTTTTTATATATATACTGAGCAAAAATAAAAATAACCCATTTTTCTATCCCTTATTATATAGACAGCAAAACAGGAAATAATAAATGATGTATGTAGAATAATTAGATCGACCACAACCAATAGTCCAAACAAAATATTTTTTGAAAAGTTCAGTACACAAGGAAGTTAGGACCCTTTATCTTAAACCATGTATTTTTGGTAAAAACACATACAATCTACAAACATTACCTCAATTTGTCCAAGACAATACGTTGTTTTCGAAAAATAAATCACAGAAAAACACAACACCGATTGTGTAGGTAGCAGTTTTTGATTATCAAAAATCATCAAATCACCTATAAGGTATCCATAGCATCCATAAAAGCGTATTGCTTGGCAAAATTTGAAACTGTTTAAAGGAATATTTAAATTAATCAGTGGTGTGCTTAAAAAACATCCAACATTGTTCAAGCTGTCCTATGCCCTCAAAAACTGGCCTGTGGGAATACCAGCAAAAAGGGGGATACTTTTTCTTGTGAGTATATAATTATATATATGTATGATCCTCAGTCCGGGGTAAAAGAAGAAATCTGAACTTTGTCATTGTCTAGATGGTTGTACGGTCATTTATCTGCACTTCGTCGTTATATGCTGAATTGTCGTTTTATCTGAATTCGTCTTTGTCTTTATGCTGAACTATAGTTTTATCTGAACTTCATCGTTATCTCTATGCTGGCTATTAAATCTGAACTTCGTCGTGGTCTCTATGTTGTACGGTTGTGTTTATCTGAATTTCGTCATTTTCAGTTGTCTGTACGGTTGTTTTTATTTGAACTTCGTCGCTCTCCTTATACTGAACTTTCGTTTTATCTGAACGTCATTGTTGTCTCTATGTTATTCTATTGTTTTTATCTGAACTTCGTCGTTGTTTCTATGCTTTACGGTTGTTTTATTTTAACATTAATCCTATGTCGTATGGTCGTTTTATCTAAACTTTATCTAAACGTCGTTGCCTCTATGCTGGACGTTGTTTTATCTGAACTTCGTCGTTGTCTCTATATTGTACGGTTGTGTTTATCTGAACTTCGTCGTTACGGTTGTTTTTAATTGAACTTTGCCGTTGTTTCTATGCTGTACGGTTGTTTTATCTGAACTTCGTCTTGTCTTTATGTTATCTGAACTTTGTCGTTTTCACTTTGCTGTGCGGTTGTTTTTTTCTGAATTGAATCGTTATCTCTATGATGTATGGTTGTTTTTAATTGTTGTCTCTATGGTATTCGGTTGTTTTTATCTGAACTTCGTCGTTGTCTTTATGCTATACGGTTGTTTTATCTTTACTTTGATCCTATGTTGTATGGCCGTTTTATGTGATCCTCGTCGTTGCCTCTATGCTGTACGTTGTTTCATCTGTACGGTTGTTTTTATTTGAATTTCGTCGTTTTCACTTTGCTCTACGATTGTTTTTATCTGAACTTTGCTGTTGTCCCTATAATAAACGGTTGTTTTATCCGAAATTCGTCGTTGTCTCTATGCGGTATGGTTGTTTTTATCTGAACGTCATCGTTGTCTCTATCGTGTACGGGTGTTATCTGAACTTCGTCTTGTAGCAGATCTTATGCGATGACGAGTTGTCCGTCGTCAGTCCGTCGTCCGTCCGTTAACTTTTGTCTTGTTTACACGATAGGGACTTAACGAAACTTTGCCAGTGTCTTTATATCAGTGAAAGCTCAGATGAATTCGAAAACCAGCCAAATCGGATTAATAACACCAGAGTTATGGCCCTTGTTTTGCTGAAAAATGTCATTATAAGCCTTGTTTACACTCTAGCACCTTCATTTTGTATTTGACCTTTACGAAACCTTGCCAGTGTATTTATATCAATAAAAGCTCGGACAAGCTTTAAAACCACCCGATTGGATTATTAACACCAGTGTTATGACCCTTGTTTTTCTGAAAAATGCCATTTTCTGCCTTGTGAACACTATATCACCTTCATTTATTATTTGATCTTTACCAAGCTTGCACATATTGTTAATATCAATGAAAGCTCGGAAAACTTCGAAAACCAGCCAGATCGGATCAGTAACTCTAGAGTTATGGCCCCTGTTTTGCTGAAAAATGTCATTTTTTGCCTTGTGACCACTCTATCACCTTCATTTATGTCATTTTTTGCCTTGTGACCACTCTATCACCTTCATTTATTATTTGACCTTTACCAAACTTGCGCAGATTGTTAATATCAATGAAAGCTCGAACAAGGTCGAACACCCGCCAGATCGGATCAGTAAAACCGTATGGCCCTTGATTTAATTACAAATGCTGTATTTTGCCTCGTTAAGATGATAGGGCCTTCATTTTTCATTCGATCTTTACCAAACTTTACCAGATTGTTAATATCAATTAAAGCTTGGAAAAGTTAGAAAAACAGCCATTGTTTGAATGATTTTGGCAGAGTTATGACCCTTTAAAGGTTTTAGTATACACACTTTGTCCGGATATCATTGCTGGGTTCCGGTTGAAAGATTTGCCCCTTTGCAGGTTTTAATGCACAGTTCTCCACAACCCCAGGCCGAATTTCATCGAAACTTGGCAAGGTTGATCAGTATCAAGCCTAGTTGTGCATATCATCGCCGTGATCCGGTTGAATGGTTTTTGGCAGAGTTATGGCCCTTTACAGGTTTTAATACACAAAAATCTTTGTCCGGATTAGTCTCTTCTGAACTCCTGGCCAGATTTCAATGAAAATTTTAGGGATGATCAGTATCAGGCGTAGTTGTGCAGATCATTTTAGTACCAAACTTTGTCCGGACTAGCCCTCATGAACCCTTGGCCGGATTTCAATGTAACTTTGCATGGATGATCAGTACCAAACCAAGCGTGTCATCGCCGTGTTCCGGTTTAATGATTTTTGGCAGAGTTATGGCTCTACAAAGGTTTTAATACGCTAACTTTGTTCAGACTAATTCTCTTGAATCCCTGGCCGGATTTCAATGGAACTTGGCAGGGATGATCAGTACAAAGTCTAGTTGCTCATGTCATCGCCATGATCCTGTTGAATGATTTTTGACAGAGTTATCTTCCATTATACACAAACTTTATCCGGACTAGATTTTCTGAAATCCTGGCTGACTTTCAATGAAACTTGGCAGGAAAGATCAGTACCAAGCCTAGTTGTGCATAGTGTTGCTTTTTTTCTGGTTGAATGATTTTTGTTGGAGTTGTGGCTCTTTAAAGGTTGCTATACATAAACTTTGTCCCGACTAGTTCTCCAGATACCCTGGCCGGATTTCAACACATCTTGGTGGGTATGACCAGTACCAAGCCTAGTCGACACCCCCACCCCCCACCCCAACCCACCACACCCCAACCACAGACTTCATAAAGCAAGTAGAGCGATACAGGCCCTCTTTGAGCTCTTGTTTTAATTTTAACTTTGATCCTATGTTGTACGGTTGTTTTACCTGAACTTCATTGTTGTCTCTATGCTGTGAGGTTGTTTTGTCCCTAAGTTATCTGAACTTCATTGCTGTCTCTATGCACGGTTGTTTTTTCTTAACTGTGATAGTGTCTCTATGCTGTACGATCGTTTTGTATGAACTTCTTTGTTGTCTATATGCTGTACGGTTGTTTGTCTGACTTTCGTCGTTGTCTCTATGATGTACGGTTGTTAATCTGAACTTCGGCGTTGTTTCTATGATGTTCGGTTGTTTATCTGAACTTCGTAGTTGTCTCTGTGATGTACGGTTGTTATCTGAATTTCGTCGTTGTCTCTATGCTATACGGTTGTTTTATCTTAACTGTGATGGTGTCTCCATGCTGTACGCTCGTTTTATATGAACTTCTTCGTTGTCTACGCTGTACGATTGTTTATCTGAACTTCATCATTGTCTCTATGCTGTACGGTTGTTTATCTGAACTTCGTCGTTGTCTCTATGATATACGGTTGTTTATCCGAACTTCGTCGTTGTCTCTATGATTTACGGTTGTTTATCTGAGCTTCGTCGTTGTCTCTATGACTTACGCAATGCGTTATTTAACTGAGCTATATATGAATAGTCAAAATAACAAATAATGCACTCTCTCTCTCTCTCTCTCTCTCTCTCTCTCTCTCTCTCGCTCTGTCTGTCTCTCTCTCTCTCTCTCTCTCTCTCTCTCTCTCTCTCTCTCTCTCTATCCTCTCTCTCTCTCTCTCTCTCTCTCTCTCTCTCTATATATATATATATATATTCCATTTTCACTTAAGATATAACCTTTCAGCTCTGCGTTGGGACATTTCTCTTTGAACTTGAGCATTGAAAATTGGTTCGTGTTTATTTATTTTTTTATCTCAGCATGCAGAACGAAACGTCTGGCATGTAGGGTTGATGTTAATATAAAGTAGAGTTGATTGTTGATAACACACCTAGCACTGCGAAATAAGTCATGTTTTAACAAGAAAGTCTGGCAGGCATTGTGAGGCAGATTGTTTCAAAAGTGGTTTCATACTTCCATCAGAAGTAACCGTTTTCTGTGTGTCTAAAGATTATATATTGACATTTTGTACTGTTTCTGTTCCCAAATTTAAACCCACTTTGCATAGACTCATATGAAAGCAGCGTTGCCGGTTTTTAACTCGTTTATTCATAGAATACATGTATATCAAAGTATATTCCCGGCGTCGGCATCAGAGTTTTCGTCGGCGTAACGGTTTTCGTGCAAGTTGTTTTTATCTTGAAAACATATTTCGATTGTGGGGTCAGCGAATCAAAGGTCAAGGTCAAATGAGCAAAGTTACAGGTTTTTAGCTCGTTTATTCATAGAATACATATATATTAAAGTATATTCCCGGCGTCGGCGTCGGCATCAGCGTCTTCGTCGACGTTACCGTTTTCGTGCAAGTTGTTTTTATCTTGAAAACAATCCGGAGAATTATTTTAATTGTGGGGTCAGCGAATCAAAGGTCTATGTCTAATGAGCCTAGCTTGCCATTGAACATGAATTCGGCCTATATTTCGGAAAACATATTTAACATTTTACATGACCTATGCTTATAAAACGTTATAAGTATGATAATCAAGGGTTGGCCAGATGTTAACTGTTTTTTAAATAAAAAGGTCAAATATTAAGGTCATAGTGAACATAACATTGACCTTAAAAGATGTTTATGCATATTATTTCCAGTTTTCTATGACCGTTTGTAAGTATAATAGTGCGTTAGATGCCCTTATTCTCGCCCTTTTAAGATGATAGTAAAAACAAGATGCGATGTTTTCTGACAATTCGTGTTAAAACAGGTGGCATATACATCGTTCCAATATTGGCCATTACTGAAAACGTTTGATCACGTAGATTCGAAAATATGCATTATAACAATAAAATTAAAAAGAAAAAATATCAGTATGAAGAAATACTTAGACAGAATATAACTCAATATATAACTATTGCCATCATGTATTAAAAGTAGTTCAGGTAATTCAGCCATACTTTGGATAGTTCCTAAAATAAATAATCGCTTGTAAATACTTAACCTAATTTCATGGCGGGGTTCTTAATCATAATATTAAGTAGGAGTTAGGATATCACATTTCTCCAGAGGTATTAGTAGTTAATCTCCAGAATTAGTTGTAGACACAGACATATTGCTAGCTGTATAAGCATGTACAGGCAAACTTCTAACGGTATAAGTAGTTGCAAACAAATCATCAGAAATAATAGTAGTTACAGGCAAATCTCCAGAAGTATTAGTAGTCACAGATACATCGCCTGAAGTATTAGTAGTTACAAGCAAATCGCCAGAAGTATTAGTAGTGACAGGCACATCGCAGATGTATTGTTTGTCACAGGCACATCGACAGAAGTATTAGTAGTCACAGGCACAGCTCCAGAAGTATTAGTAGTCACATGCACATCGCCAGAAGTTTAGTAGTCACAGCACATCGCCAGAGTATTTTAGAGTATTAGTAGTACAGGCACATCTCCAGAAGTATTAGTAGTCACAGGCACATCGACAGAAGTATTAGTAGTCACAGGCACATCGACAGAAGTATTAGTAGTCACAGGCACATCACCAGATGTCTTAGTAGTCACAGCACATCGCCAGATGTATTAGTAGTCACAGGCACATCGACAGAAGTATTAGTAGTCACAGGCACATCACCAGATGTATTAGTAGTCACAGGCACATCTCCAGATGTATTAGTAGTCACAGGCACATCGCCAGATGTATTAGTAGTCACAGGCACATCGCCAGAAGTATTAGTAGTCACAGGCAAATCGACAGAAGTATTAGTAGTACAGGCACATCACCAGATGTATTAGTAGTCACAGGCACATCGCCAGATGTATTAGTAGTCACAGGCACATCGACAGAAGTATTAGTAGTCAAAGGTACATCGCCAGAAGTATTAGTAGTCAGAGGCAAATCTCCAGAAGTATTAGTAATCAGAGGCACACCGCCAGAAGTATTAGTAGTCACAGGCACATCGCCAGAAGTATTATTAGTACAGGCACATCTCCAGAAGTATTAGTAGTCACAGGCACATCGACAGAAGTATTAGTAGTCACAGGCAAATCGCAGATGTATTAGTAGTCGCAGGCTAATCGACAGAATTATTAGTAGTCACAGGCACATCGCTAGAAGTATTAGTAGTCACAGGCACATCGACAGAAGTATTAGTAGTCACAGGCACATCGACAGAAGTATTAGTAGTCACAGGCAAATCGCAGATGTATTAGTAGTCGCAGGCTAATCGACAGAATTATTAGTAGTCACAGGCACATCGCCAGAAGTATTAGTAGTCACAGGCACATCGACAGAAGTATTAGTAGTCACAGGCACATCGACAGAAGTATTAGTAGTCACAGGCACATCACCAGATGTATGAGTAGTCACAGGCACGTCGCCAGATGTATTAGTAGTCACAGGCACATCGCCATATGTATGAGTAGTCACAGGCACATCGCCAGAAGTATTAGTAGTCACAGGCAAATCGACAGAAGTATTAGTAGTACAGGCACATCACCAGATGTATTAGTAGTCACAGGCACATCACCAGAAGTATTAGTAGTCACAGGCACATCGCCAGAAGTATTAGTAGTCAAAGGTACATCGCCAGAAGTATTAGTAGTCACAGGCAAATCTCCAGAAGTATTAGTAATCAGAGGCACACCGCCAGAAGTATTAGTAGTCACAGGCACATCGCCAGAAGTATTAGTAGTCACAGGCACATCGCCATACGTATTAGTAGTCACAGGCACATCGCCAGAAGTATTAGTAGTCACAGGCACAGCTCCA
>JAWPHD010014248.1:10000-62518 GCA_037043455.1 Cyrtodaria siliqua | reverse complement strand
TAAAACTGTGCCGTGGTGCGGTGTCCGTCTGTCTGTCCGTAAACTTTTTTTTGTAGCGACTACTCCTCTGAAACTACTGAATGGATTTTCATGAAACTTAACAGAAATGTTGCCCATGAAGTCTAGTTGATCCTAGCAAAAATTCATGTTGATGTGAAGAAATCCAAGATGGCCACCAAATCTAAAAATAGAATTTTAAAAAACAAGTTTGTAGCGACTACTTCTTGAAAACTCTAAGTGATATTGATATGGGACATTTTCTAAAATGATCAGCATGACATGATGTTGGTCCTTGTCGGAAATCATTTTGATTCGACGTTAAACATGGCTGCCATTAGTAAAAACGTGTAGCGACTTTTCGTCTGAAAACTACTCGACGGGTTTTCACACGAATGTTAATTGCTATTGATTTCCAATTGATTCTAGCAAAACTTCAGGTCGGTTGGAAATTCAAGATGGCCGCCACAGCTAAAAATAGATTTTCAAAAAACAAGTTTGTAGCGACTACTTCTTGAAAACTATAAGTGATATTGAGCTTTTTCTAAAATGATCAGCATGACAAGATGTTGATGTTGGTCCTCGTCGAAAATCGTTTTGATTCGATGTTAAACATGGCTGTCAGTGGCCATCTTTGTTTACATAGAGTTATCTAGTAAAAACTTGTAGCGACTACTCCTCTGTAACTACTTGACGGATTTCATGAAACTTAACAGGAATGCTGCTCTTGATGCCTAGCAAAATTTCAGGTCGGCCGGAAATTCAAGATGGCCGCCATGGCTAAAAATAGATTTTCAAAATACAAGTTTGTAGCGACTACTTCTTGAAAACTATAAGTGATATTGATATGGGACTTTTTCTAAAATGATCAGTATGACATGATGTTGATTATTGTCAAAAATTATTTTGATTTGGCCGCCAGTGGCAATCTTTGTTTACATAGATTTATATAATGAAAACTTGTAGCGACTACTCCTCTGAAACTACTTGATGGGTTTTCATGAAACTTCACGGGAATGCTGATCTAGCTATCAAAAACCTATCAGTAGAGCTTCAAGGTCATTGACCTCTTGTTTGTTGTTGTTTTTAATATCTCTTTTATATTTTTCAGTGCCATTTCTGCCTTAAGCTGCACCCTTAGATGATGTCCTGAATGTTCAAGAATGTCCAAGAAAAGAATATATGCGTCAGTCTTCCATTGTTTGTGGTTGTTTATGACTGCGTTCTGCTTTAATAGTAGAACTCAGCATTAATAACCTGCAACGGATGGCTTGAACTTGCAACCGAACTAAAAAGGACTGGATGTTCATGTACCATTAATGAGGCGCAGTTATCTGTGGTTGATGGATACAAAAGTGGGAATAAGTGATGTACCAAACAATCAATTGTGGCCAATGATCAGTTATATAGTTATTGATATTAAGTTATGACCTACCAAAAGAGATCATTGCAAAAAATAGAATTCTATTATCGCTGAAAACAAAAACAAAACATACAAGCTACTTAGTCAAGAATCAGTTGAATTACAACCATCTCAAAATAGTACAAAATAAACTCCTTTTTTATAAACAAGGAAAGTTAAATTTGTTCGCAAACAATTCAGAGACAAGGAAGCGAATCCAAGCTGCATTCGTCTAGTGACATTGGTGAGAAGTGAATGAGTTCAAGTACGTTACCCAGACATATTTTGTAGCGCATCTTGTAAGTGTCGATTCTTATAGACGACAGGAAGTATACAGTATGTGTCTTACATCTTTTAACCAGGAATAAGTGAGGTGTCTGCTTCCACCACTAAAAAATGTTGACCGTCATACATAGCCTAAAATGTGCTGGAAAATGACGTTACATGCTAAACGAACGCCAAACAAACAAAAACGATTTAAATTTTATTTCAATTGCCCTTGAGAAAAATATTCTTGTCCGGTTCATTTGGTAAGTAGCACACACATCTATGGGTCCTTTATTCAAGGTCATGCAGTTTTCATGTCCAGTCATACTGAGTATTACTCCTAAACCCCTTCTTCTTCTTTTGAGTAAAGTACTAGGAACTTCATAGATCATAATTAGCTCTTAAAATAATGAGACGCAACCTAATTTGGCTATGTGTTATCAATAGACCGTGTGTTGCACATTAAAGTAATGTTTATATGATCTAGGTCAGTGTGAATACTGATGTACTTCTGGTGTTCATTCCAATTCATAATTTTCCATTGGGGAGATGTTCAGATTTTATCTTATTTTCACTTTTCAGTAGGTGATAAAACTTGTGTTACTCGGTTTTTATCCTTAGGTTCTATAGTAAAATAAAAAATATTTGGCAGAGTAAAATGACGATAATGTTTAAGATTTTGATATTGAAAGATACATATATTGAATCAATTTGCATGAATGTGCATGAAATATGCAGGGTTTTAAAAGAAGCACACTGTAGATACCTTAATTTTAACAGTTAACTTGTTAGTCTGGTACCCTTCCCCTACTGCGCTCGCTACTCTCTCTTCGTGGGGTCAGGCAATGACTGGTGGCATTTTGAATGAGGCATTGTGGGTCAAAGTGTCAACAAGGTGTTTCTAAATTTGAGAATGTCATTTGTTTAAAAAATAGTTTCACTCATAACTAACATACAAAAGGTGTGACCGAGGTGAGGATTCGATGCAATACGATCTTATTGACCTAAGTCATGTGAATTTTGTTTAAAAAATGCTTTAATTAAGATTATTGCACCAATGTTATGATGGCTGGTGAAAATCACGGTGAGCGTCAACAACTCGCTTTATCGTCGATGGAAACTAAAGTAGGCGTCTCCTTCTCACATAGTGTCGTTTGGTGAATAGCATATTGTCTGTTCTTTGATTTAAAACCGATTTCATGTCTATGGGCCTAAAAATAAGGAAGTTATGTCAGTTTTATGATTTGTCGTACCCCACCCACCTTCATTTTACATGGACCCTATTTGATATTGTCGGGTCAGTGCATATTTCGCGGGACTTGATTTTTTTTTGTGATGTTAGTTTAAAATAGTTATATTATTGCTTAAATAACAAATAAATTTATTTTGTAAATGGAGTTGCTGTGGTCGAGTCACATACATATTAATATTGTTATTAGGTCTGTGGGTCTAGTGGATAGCATACTTTACTCTCGTCCTAGAAGTCAATGGGTTAAACATTTTTTCCGCATTGGGACCACATCCAAGGTATATCAAACACTCTCCGATATTATTTTACCTGGGCAAGGCACTGTGAGATTATGAACTGATTTGGAGGGGATGTAAAGCCATTGGTCCTGTGTGCAGGTGGGTGGGTGGGGATATCCCGTGTGTAGATTAAATATCTCTGAACTGCTGTCACTGTCAGCCATACAAAATCTCTTAATAAATAAACTCTTCGTTGAAAATGAGGCTTTACATATTTTACATTTTACTGAAATTACACTTACACAGTTTAATGGTATGCCTGATAGTGGCTCTCAAGTCAAATAAGCTTTACTTGAAATTAAAATAGATTTTGCTGTACCGGTATGTCCATTTGTACTACAAAAGGGTGTTTTGAAGAATTAATTGGCAGAGCAGCCAACATTGTAATCCCTGACTTTTTTGTAAACTCTGATGACCTGGATATACAGGTCGCATTGTTCATTGAATTTTGTTTCCAGGACAACAGATAACTTTTTTTTTTTAATACATTTAAATTCCTAGGTTCAGAATGGACTGACAAAGAAAATAAATGTTTACAGACATTTGCACTTATTTTATAACTGATAAAAAAATCTTTGTTCTTTTTATGAAAATATTATATAAATACATGTACATGTATGTATGTCTATATTTTGCTAAATGTTAAAGGCACAGATACCGGTTTAAAAAAAAGTCTTATATATCACGGTGGGGAATCAAAGGCACCATAACGTTATTGTTATGGTTTAAATTGTCACCGTGCATTTTCTGTTACGGTGCCCAGCGCAGAAATTGTCGTCAAAAGGTGAATGTGAAATTGTGTGTTTTTTTATCAAGACGTTTTATGTCCAATTCCCCAAAATCGGGGAATGTCATTCCGGACAAATATGTCCAGCCTTTATTTTGAAAGCAAAATAATTGAAAAAAATGCCAAATTCTAATCGTGTAGAGCGTTTGGACTTTGCAAGAGTTCATTTTTGATTTGTCAAAATCAGAATTTTGTGACCATTCTTCAACGATATGCATGTCTACGCTAATATTTGACCTTCATACAACTGTGTAATTGACAGACAGATGCTCTGGTACAAATAACTGAATATTATATGCCATGTAAAATGCTATAAACCCATTTTTTGAAACGTCATGGTGCCCAGGTCGAGACTATGGTGCCTTTGATTCCCCACCGTGTATATATTTAATAGATATATATGACTTTTTTTTAAACCGGTATCTGTCACATTCTGTGGTTAAAGGTGCATGTGTACCCTAATATGAGTTGATGAATTGAATGTTGTCTTCTTGTTTAACAGCTCGTCAACACCAAGGTTACATGTATAAAGAGCCTAGCCAGAGAGACAAGAAGGATACATAGGAAGCTGGGAACCTGTCCAGCCCCTACAAATATATTTGGTTTTAATAAACAATATTTATTCAAGAAATGTGGTGAACAATTTACAAGCAGCTTTCGATGAAAACATATAATTGAATTGGGTTTTAAGGCGCACCAACACACGAAAGGTTATATGGCGCCTAACAGGCATGAACATGCCAGGCTCATCCTCCATGTACATCGAGATAAAATATGGAAAATGTGCCTAGACCCTTCTCACCCTGAACTGCAGAGTAGAAACTCCATTTACACTGGAGCAACGTTTATTGTTTTTCTGCCACTGCTCTTTTGATGTGAGCGAGATGGCACCTGAAACAATGCAGGGATCATGATGAAGACCTTTAATGGACATGAACAAAAAATGAACATGAATTTGGGGGTATTCTACCCCTCTGCCTACCCCTCCAAAGCGATCTGCAGTGGCCCTATTCTTTGCCCCGTGACCAAACGGGCCCCCAGAAACCACACGGGGCGAAAAGAAAACATATAAATTCACGTTCTCAAAATTATTTGTTGCTAGGAGTAACACCAAGGTTAAACATACAGCTTCAACTACGAATTCCGTTGAACAAATCTGTAGACAACACCATCACATATTGCAGTTTCAGACAAAAAAGCACACCGACATTCAGTCCTAAACTTGAGGTGAATTAAATATATAATTGAGTTCGACAGATAATTAATTTATTGGTTTACTGAATTATGGAATTAGTTGGATTTTTTTTACTTCATTAATTGATAGGTATGTTTGGATACAATATTTAAACATATTCACTCACAGTTGTGAGCGGATGAGTGGAATATTCCTGCCCTGGATCATTACAACTGGTATAGGATGTTGGAACCAGCATCTTTAATCAAATCTAATTTACCATAATTGGGTATTTGGAATGGCCATCATATGAGCAAAGATGAGATTTCACTACAGAATAAGTCTCCACAAGAAGAGAAAGTGTCTTTATCCTATGTATATATTTAAATGGTTTTCTATGACTGACATGTACATTTTTCTGTCAGGCATTTAAAACTAGCATTGGATAATTACACAAACATCATTTACATGCGACTACAACATTGATATATCATCTGGACTGATGTGAAAATGGATTTAGATAAAGAGGAAAGAGGATGTCAACTACAGAAGAGCTGCATCACAGTGAAAAAAATGTATATCCTGTGCATAGTTCACATCTGTAAGCAGTCAAATTGTTGGATAATCCCAATTATGAATTTAAAGGGACACATGGCAATCTTGTTATTTTTTTTATATAAAATCTCCTGGCGTCCCGTTAGATTTTCTATAAAATTAACACATATGTAATTATTCACTCACTGATATTAATCAAATTGACTTTGTTTTTCCATATTACTAACTATTGGTTATATTGCAAAAATATTATATTTAAACCTTTGGTCGAATAATAAGAACAAATTAAAACTCAAAATTTAATTTTAACTTTAGGTCAGATGCTTATTGATAAACGGTTCAAGATTGCTGTGTGTCCCTTTAAGACAATGACACTGAAGTGTATGTCGGTCAGTATGAAACTTGCTATCTTGTTATCAAAAAGAAAAATAGGTGCACCGTGTTTCCTACTGCATGCTCTAAAAAAATATAGAGAAGGTCAGTAGGCATTTATTTTTATTTTTTTTAAGCAATTTATTGTGAGATTCTATTTATCACATAAAACCAATAAAAGTTGATGATACAGCATGAAAGTTTCTCTGTGATGTCAGTTTAGGACACGTTAATAAACATAATTATACCACCAGTGCTCAGGGAATTACAGAAAAGATAGAATGGTATTACCGTTATGTTGCACAATTTCTTTATTTTTTCATTTTTGCATAAAAAGTTTAGGTTAACTCTTTAGGATCAGTTCTTGTATGTTTAAGCAATTAACTTGATCTAAGAAGGCCCCAACATAACAGAGCTACAGATAAGAAGGGTATTTGCTTAAATACCCAATTAAAAAATGCCAAAATACCCAAATAAAATAAAAAGCTTGGGTACCAATAAAGATAAAACAGTCAATGCAAATTGAGCAATATATGTGTAGTTGAAGGGACACCCAGCCACCATGTATAAAGCATCTTGCAAAAGAAGTTGCTTTTATCAGATTTTGTGTACACAATATTAGTGGAATGCTACCACAAAACAATATTATTGTTTTATTTTACCCAACTGAAACCATGAAATACCCAATTAAATAAATACCAAAGGGTAAATACCCAATTGATCAAAAAGCTTATCTGTAGCTCTGCATACTATATGTTTGTAGGTTAGACTTTAGTTAATACTTACAATTGTCATGCAAGTCTGTTCTGTCTTCTGTGTGATAGGAAATCCATGGGCAGATGTATGTGATGAAATACATTGTAGAAATAACATGCTTATCCCAAATCACTATCCAATCGCAAATGCAGGACTTAAATACACAGTTGCGAGATGGATAGTTTCATGTGATAGCAAGAGGTCATGACTATGTCCCTCTTCCTTTATGGTCTGGCACAAATGCTGACTGCTGTTATCACCTAATGACTATCTGTCCTGGTTTCTTGCAGAACGGGATGCTAAAAATATATGGCAAGTATAGGTACATGTACATTATCACTTACTAATTATCACTGTGTAGTGGGTATAATGAAGAATGAGTTCTTTCTTTCTATTTCTTTCTACTGATAATGAACACAATCAATTTTAATTTAATATCATGGCAGCCTCAATTCTGAGAAGGGTTTGTGATTTTTTGTATCACTGATTAAAACAGACATTCAATGAGATATGAGACATTCAGTGTGCATATGGAGTAGTGTGTTTGTTACTTAACAAACACCTGCTTCTTTTCCTTCTTTAACAGGTGCCGACATTCGGAATTACGGCTTTTTTTCATACACAATTTTTTTTTTTTGTAAACATCTTTCCCTCTTCCTTTCTCAATATTGTTTCATGATACATATACATCATAATTATTATGCCGACAAATTGTACATTTGTTTTAACAACGTATGTATGCATTGAGTTTTGAATTCAATAATGTGTAAACAATTAATATTGCAATACTTTTTTGCTTTTTTTTACAAATAAGACATTATCACACTTTTTTCCACAAAATTCCAGGCTAGGGAATCTTCACAATTTTTAGAAAAAAAGTCCTGAGAGATTGGGTTCAATCCTGGTTGTGTCAATTTTTTCACCACGTGTTATACATGTACCAACGTTACGATCAATAATCTACAACATAGTTTGCTAAAACAATGTGTCACTCTGAATAACATACACTTACTGTGACTTAGTGAAGACACAACACCCACCTGCTACTGTAGATATACAGAGGCATAATGTTACCTTGAATATACCACATTTAACGCTGTATCATGAACAGAAAGAATTCATTTCAAAAAAAACATTGGGATGAAAGGGGAATGGGACTCTTTGCTTTGCCCTCTGCCCCCCCCCTCCCCCCAAACCATTGGAATGAAAGGGGAATGGGACTCTCTGCTTCGCCCTCTGCCCCCCCCCCCCCCCCCCCCCATAATTACAGAAAAATAAGGGTTACTGTTGTCAATGAGCATGAATAACATTGTTCTTTTATTTTGCTTGTAAAATATTTTGTCAAGAAGTCCGTCTCCTCCCAACAATAATTCAAACACAATTTTTTCTAAATGTTTTTGCTTGCCAAATATGTTTTCTCTGAAAAAGTCACCCCCCCCCCCCCCCCCCCCCACCTACCTCCACCACACACCCTCCTCTCCCCAACCATCCAACACTGAAACGTTCCTACGACCATGTACCCGACAATATCACATATGGGCCATGTAAACAGAAGGTGGGTGGGGTACTACAAATCATAAAACCTGACTTAACTTCCTTATTTATAGGCCCATAGACATGAACTCGGTTTTAAATCAAAGAACAGACAATATGCTATTCACCAAATGATATTATAGGAGAAGGAGACGCCTATTTTAGTTTCCATTGACGATAAAGCATGTTGTTGACACCTACCTGCAGATTCGACCCGCCATCACAACATTGGTGCAAATATTTTATTTAAAGCATTCTTTACTAAAAAAGTATGTGAATCAGATAAATTGTACCTTAGCGCATCGATCCCTCACCTCGGTCACAGTTATTATAGCATACTTTTGAAAATAATCGACTTCAGATAGAACTACGTACTTAAAATCATAACATGTCCTGCTACACTTTGACCCACAATGCCTCATTCAAAATGCCACCAGCCATTGCCTGACCCCACGAAGAGAGAGTAGCGAGCGCAGTAGGGGAAGGGTACCAGACTATTAACTTGTTTGAACATCAAGGATAAAGACCGAGTTTATCACCTACCAGAATGTATTGGGTAGGTCTTATTTCTGGTCACTGATTGGTCATTTTTTTTGATGATGCTCTATCAAAATTATGAATAAGCTGTCCAATAATTTCAGATAATGAGATGAAACTGTTACCGTATCATTAATATATTGGGCGCGAACATCACTTAAGTTCAAGGTCAAGCATCTTACGCAAGACATTTTCCCTTGGCTTTGTCCGTCTGATCAGTGATGGGGATGGTAAATAAAAGGTCCAAACTACCAAAGGCTATCCTGTCTGCATGTTAAATAATTATTACAATCTAGTAGAGCCGACTTTCATCGCCTCTCACTGAGGTGGCTCTAATAACCATAATGTGCTGATGATTGTTTTCATTGGCGTTCCAGTGTTTTTTTTAATGGGTTGAGCTCGCTATGAGGCAGTGCCTTATTCATATTAAATTCTACACGGTAAACTATATCAGCTGTTTAAGTTCTTAAAATTAAGATTGAAAATAAATCAGCCTTATATCATACAAATGTCTAACCATGAATGTGTACGGCAGAAACGTATGTAATCATAACATCTCCATTATATATAACACAAATAGTTAACTAAAACAGCGTTTTATTTCGACAACTAATTCATACTACAACCCCCACTGAGGGAGAGAAATACCTACTATTCAAACTTCGTAGATGAAATATTGTAAAATATCAGATTACCGACTATCTTTTGAATACATTAGTATGTAAAACTATTCAATTCGTAACCAGACGTATACTTTGATACGTCTGGTTTTAAATTAACAGGGCGACGTTAATATTGCGACATACAGTGCATCCTTAAATGCATATCTTTTATGCATTTTGAAAGCCCCATTTTGAAAAGACCTGGGTGAAAGAGATATATTAGCCTCAGAATAATCACACCGGTTAAGTATCCACAAAAGCAAACACGTGTCACTTTAACGAGATTATATCATATCATAAATTATTTTCAGTCCCCAAAATAATGAATGTGACTAGAATATTTGGCAAGTAGCTCAAGTCATATTAAATCGTTTGAAAACTTAAAGTTGAATACCAGAATAAGACCAACGTCTCTCTTGTGTTAGGCAACTGCGTGCAGACAACAGTCAGAACTCGAATTGAATCTACTGAGTTATGTGGGTGAGAAAACTCAGTATGTACATTGTGCATTCCATATCTTGATGCACACTTGAATGTGCTTTCCTTATGGTGTCAGATGACAGTTTTTTTCTTTGTTGGTGCATCGTCAAACGCACTTCATAAACGCACACATAGGCGCGAGTGCACACCCACACCACGCACACTTTTATTTATACATCAATATATTTTAAATATCAATGACGGCATGCAACCATGTTTTGCATTGGATAATGACATGTCAGTCAAACAATAATTGAAGTAATATTAATTTGTTTGACAATTGTTTTTAAGAAACATATTGTGGGTGGTTTTAAACGATATCCTGTAGTAATTATGCCATAACTTAAAGTAGCTCATATTTACTGCATATCAGGTAAATAAACTTGATAAATAAGTATTGATTTTGGTAGTGTTGGTACTTTTACCAGTATGTAATTTTAGCAAACATATTATTTGTTGTGTATGACACTACAACAAAAATGTATGTAATAAAATAATTTGCTTTAAATCGCCGTTCATGCAAGCCATCGGATCCACCTAATATACTTTCATTTTTGGTGCTCTAACGATGACCGGGCCTGCATATTCAATTTAACATAGCTATGCTCCTGCCATATAATCCATAATTAT
The DNA here is from genome assembly GCA_037043455.1 of Cyrtodaria siliqua. Taxonomy (NCBI): domain Eukaryota; kingdom Metazoa; phylum Mollusca; class Bivalvia; order Adapedonta; family Hiatellidae; genus Cyrtodaria; species Cyrtodaria siliqua. Next base: position 51,839 of record JAWPHD010014248.1, on the reverse strand, counting down.
ATTATATATACATACCCTCTATATCCTTACACACCATGTCCTCGCAACCTATATATCATTACATTGTATGTCTCCTTAACCTCTATATCCGTTCATATTATGTCTCCATACCCTCAATGTACTTACATATTATATCCCCATATATCCTTACATAGTATGTCCCGTACCCATATTTTCTTATGTTCCAATATACCTTATATATTACATCCCCATACCCTATATGTCCTCCAATGTTATGTCCCGTACTCTCTATATCCGTTCATATTATGTTCCCATAAATTTCAATATACTTACATATTATACCCTTCATATCCTTAAATATCCTTACGTAGTATGTCCCCACACCCTCTATATCCTTATGTTCCAATATACTCTATACATTATATCCCTTAGCCAATATATCCTCGTATAATATGAATTTTAGGCACTGCCTAAGACCGAGCAGAACTCTTAAAATTAATAACCACATGATATATCGGATCGCATGTACAATTTAACTTGTAAACCAAATATTTTACTCTTAATAATTATTCTATATTGTTGGGATAAAATACTAACCTATCTTATGTTTCTTGTCAATCAACATATGAGTAAATTAATTGACTATTCATAATTTCGATCATCAAAGTCAGCTGACCAAGTAATGGCCTAGGCATTTGACACACCTAAATTGTGGTAAGTGGTAAACTCAAACTCGATCTTTATCATAGTTTGTTTGTTTGTATGGTGTTTTACGTCATTTTCAACACATGTAAGGTTATATACGAGTATGACGGTCGACGCTTCGTCTTTATCATAGATGTTCAACCAAGTTTATTGTAAAAGTTAAGGTATTTACGGTGTGATTTTTTTTAAAACCAAATTTTGAAAATTATCTTATTTTTACTCTTTAAACTCAAGAGGCACCTTTCCTGGGTTTACATTGTTTTCCAAAGAGAATTATTTTGTATCAGACATATCTTTTTGGCAGCTACTACAAACAGTGTCATTGAACATTTTCAATTCAGTTCTTCTTTCTAGACAAATTTCGCATTTAGAAAAAACGTACGACATCTGTTTTATTTCAAAGGCAAGTATAGCACCCATAGCAAGGTTGAATTTTTCATCTTTCTGTAATGGTGCAGCTTTCGGTATGTCATTTATTTGATATGTTTTGATAATATACCTTTTTTCCCGTTTATTTCTCATTTCCGTTTTCTTTGATTCTGACTGTGTTTCGTTTTCAAGAGGTTTTGATTCCTAGTTTCCTACATAAAGATTGGATGTCATTGGTTATATTAGAGTTGGAATTTGAGTCCTTATTTGGTTCAGTATATGGTGTACTAATATAATTTTCTGAATTATGTTTGCTCTTGTTGCCATGCGTGTTTTCGGTGGGTGATATTCGCTTTTTACTTTTACTACTATCAGCGTCATTAGAACGTGAAACTGTTTATTGTTCAAAAGTAAGTCAACGGTTGTACATGACAATTCTCCTTCATTGGTTGAAAAAGAATACATGTGATATTGCTCTGCACCAAACTCATGTTACATTGATGTTGTAGCCTAAAATGGTAGACACAGTTTCAATCTCACAAGCTGTGGCCCACCCTTGACCATTTATAATTTCCCTCTCGTATTAAAGTTTGGTCATGTCAGGACTGTGGTAAATTTGGACTAACTCCTCCATGCCAATCCTGTTATCAGCAATATTATAAAATTATTGCCTTTTAGTGAGGTCGATATGTGTATATATTACATATTTGTCTGTGATTTGTATAGGAAATACTGGGAATAGAAAAGCTATATCTACTCTTTTGCCCTGTGGGAGATATTTCCCAGTACGGAACATTGTTCGGCCTTTTGCGTCAGTGGCGGGAATGCCAAATGACGTTCCGATTGTTTTACGGACGTCATCGTCAGATTCCGCCACTAGGAAATAACGATTACGGAAATTAACGAAGAGTTCCGGTTCCACTTGTTTTGTTTGTATGACGTAACGTCGTCTTTGATGACGTAACGTCGTCTTGGCGTTCTGGTGTAAAAAGGCATTTATCATTAGAAATATTAATAAAATCATTTTAAATTATGTAATATATATACTTATTAAAAGAAGTTTTGGACCATGGCAGTTTTCGAACCCGTACAATGATTGCTGAACCATGACATTCGACAATAACCCTTATTATCTCAGTTGATAATTCACAATAGATCAACAATCAACAATAATTATCGTTTACAATGAAAGTTTGCGAAAAAATAATAATCTTTTTATTGGTTACTCGAATGTGTCCGTAACTGTTACTTTGTATGGACTTTGCAACATTTTTTACAGACCCTTTGTGTGTTCGCGATATTTTTTAAAATCAAATCTTTAATGTTTCTGGTACCAAATTAACCAGGTAGAGTAGACCTTGGTTACTAAAAAAAGATAGGCTACTTAAATTTTGTCAACTAGTTTTATTTTTATATGACTTTATATACCCTGGTCCAAAACTTTTTTTTACCGAGTATCTATAGTTTAATAACCAGTGTTTTTGAGATACTGAAAATATCTCCCTCGGTAGAGAAATAGCCCCTATATAAGAACTCGTGCTCCGCACTCCGCAACGAGTTCTTATATAGGGGCTATTTCTCTACCTCGGGAGATATTTCCCGTATCTCAGAAACACTGGTTATTAAACTCTATTTATCGACCTGATATCGCCTCGGTCAATATCACTTTTCTCAGGTCGATAAATACAACACATATCGACCGAACCTTAAAGACAACAATTATTTTATTATTAAATCAAATTATTCATGGAATTTTGAAATTTCAAAATTCATAAATTTTGGAATTTTTGGAATTTTTGGAATTTTGAAATTTTGAAATTTTGAAAATTTTGAATTTTGAAATTTATGAAATATTTGAAATTTTTGGAATTATGAATTTTTGAAATTTAAAATTTTTGAAATTTAATTTTTTTTGAAATTTTGAATTTTTGAAATTTTGAATTTTTGAAATTTTGAAATTTTTGAATTTTAAAATCTTTGAAATTTAAATTTTTTGAAACTTTGAATTTTTGAAATTTTTAATTTTGAAATTTTTAATTTTGAAATTTTGAAATTTTGAATTTTTTGAATTTTTGAATTAGTTTAATTTTGACAACCAATAACAAATAATAAAACAACTTCTAATGATAAGCATTCTTTTAATGAATATCGCTTCATTCGTAACTGCTTGTGACGGGATTAGCCGAACTAGTACGAATACTCCAAACTTTCGTCCAAGACAATCGTCCAAGTGAAACAGACTGATCCCCTGATGATTTGAGGAAAAAATCCGAAATTGCCGAACACAATTTCATCAATGGCGGCGCTTCCGGTGCGACACAGTTTTTTTGCCAAGCCAGGTACGATTTCAACATTTGCACATGTGTTACCATTAGCCGATCATGTCCCGTGTCTCTATATCCGTTCATAATACTGAATATACTTACATATCATATCCTCATACTCTTTATATCCTTACATATCCTTACATAATTGTGTCCCCATATCCTATATATCCTCACACATTATACTTGCATATATACTCAATATACTTGCATATTATATTCCCATGACCTATATATCCTGTATATATATTTACATAATATTATATCCACATATAATATGTCAACGCACTCTGTATATACTTATTATAATATGTGTTATCCCCATACCCTATATATCCCTACATATCATATCACCATACTCTACATATCCTTATATAATATGTCCGCATACCCTCTATATAATATACTCACATAATTACTATATCCCCATGCACTATACATCCTTGCATAATATGTCCCATACCCTCTATATCTTTACATAATATGTCCCCGTACTGTTTGTATACTTATATAGTATAACCCCATGAATATACTTATAATAGTATAACCCCATGACTTACATATTATGTCCCCGTAGTCTCTAAATGATTTTGTAATATGCCTGCGTACTCTCTGTATCCTTCATATTATGTCACCAAATCCTCTATACATTTGCATATTATATCTATACATACTCTATATATCTTTTAATGCACAATATTCCCCCGTACCATTTATGTCCCCGTACCTTCTATATCTTACATTTTTTCGGTTTTTATATCTATATTCTATATATTTACATATTATGCCCCCGTACCATCTTTACATACATACTATGTCCCGATGTCCACGTACACTCATATACACGTGTACATATTATTTTATTTCATTCGATAGAAATGGAAAAGAAGGTCGTAAGTTATACACAAACCCGTACCAGTTGTACATTTATATGCAAGCTTAAGAATAATAAGGTCGTATCTACCTTTTTATAAATATTAAGGTCGTATCTACCACTTACAACCTTGTATGATTATAGCCTTGTAGTTACGACCTTTTTGCAAAATACAGCACATCTGCTTTCACTTACGACAAAATAAATAGATGCATAAAAACCCTGCTAAAGCCAACTGATATGAGGACGGGTACTAAACTGAAAGTTGCGCAATCGTGTACTGTGTATTTTTTTGCTACGGTCAAGTAAGGTCGTAAGTAACACTTACGACCTTATAATTCTAGACCGTCGATATATAACCTAACATGTGTTGAAAATGACGTAAAACATCATGCAAACAAACAAAAAAACAAACAAACAAACTTTGTTTACACTTTACTTTCTGAAATCCTATATCAGGTCATTTCATGTTTACTTCAAAATTTCAAGATTAGATGCAATAAATGCGCAGTTTTAATAGAGTGACATAATGCAAACTTGTGGAAACTATATTCTAAAAGAAGCACAGTAATTCTATTACAAAATATATTACTATGTGCATATTTATATAATTTCAAATAACTCATGAAAGGTAGAAATGATTAAAATTAACCACGCCACATTCAACAGTAACAGTTTCATTACTGCGGCCGAGTGCATAGTACGTGTGTGAAAATTGATAAATATTAACTGTACACATCTTTAAACAACGTAAATACGTGATTCAAATTATTAAAGATTCTCATCTGTTGATGTTTATTTTCCATCTTTGATTAAAACTGAATAGCTGTTGTCAGATCATTAAAGACCGTCTTACAGGGGTAAAAGGCCAGACATAGATCACGAAAAGCAAATTGAAATTCAAATCAGCAGACAGTATCGTTGAATATGTTGTTTTGGAGTGAATAACAGATTGTATCTTATCGAGAAATGTGAAAACTTAAGTTTATATTTTCATGAATGCGAAGCACGAGTGTAAATATTGATGTTTGATCACTTCGAGATGAAATCAAATCTGTTATTTACGATTAAACAACAAATTTTCTTTTTATTTTATGTTTTATAATCAAAGTGTACTGCAGTATGCAGAAAACTAAGTATGATAAAATTGCTGTTTTTAATTACCCATATCTTCTAAACTAATTAACCGATTTCAATAACCTACGACTCATTTTTTTAGTTAAGTTATTTCCAATCCAATGATATAACCTTTATAGCAACTTTCGGGAAAAAACTCTTTTTGAAAAAAAAAAAAAGTTCCGGCAGTGAAAAAATAGAACTATATTTCACACGTATGAAATACCATTTTTATTTCATTGCTAAAATCCACTATTTCACTGCTAAGCAAAAAATAAAAATTCAAATTAGGGATACAAATTCATATAATCACCGGTCAAATTAAAACGCAAATCAGCAGACAGTATCCCTTCGAATTTGGTGGCCAACACCAAAACTGGGATAACTGGCTCGAAGACCACCGAAGACCCTGCGTTTGGGCCCCGTTGCAAACACAATTTTGGGGGTTCAGAAAACTGTCGCCGACACCCCGCCCCCTCCCAAACTGTAAGTTTGTACGCCTCTAGTCTTGGACGCCTACGCACAGGCGGCCATACCCAAACACGAGAGGGTCGGGCCCAAGACTGAAAGGGTTTTTCGAAAGAGACTCCATATTGCAAGGGTTAATACTAGAGGTTTTCTCATTTAAAAATGATATATGAATTTGTATTCCTACTTTAAATTTGCAAGGGTCTCCAGAGTCGCAGATACCCAGAGGTTGCATCGATTCATCCCAAGCGTATGGCCCATGAATGCCTTTCTCATCGGGCTTCTCCCCAGGAATCATTGTCCCAGTGTTTTAAGACCACTTGTCACTTCTTCAATTTTTATGATCGTGTGAAGTTGATAATTTCATTATTTTGAAGCTAAAAAATACAACGTGCTTTTCGTTGGCTTCTAATCTACATGAGGAATTATCTATTTCTCGCTTCTTTGAAGTTGTTGATCATAATTTGTTTTGGTATGATTGCAAAGGGAATCCTACGTTGATATTCTCTTTGTCAACTCTCATTCGGATGCACTGGATGGTTAGTTTATGAATGCACGAAACCACTTTCACCAGTTCCAGGAGGTCACTGAAATTGCCGAACATATTTCTGATTTTTCGACATGGAAGATCGTCCAAATTTTGATGTGTCACCGGGTATTTACTGCTGGAGTGTCCCTACCTGGCCGTGGTGGGATAAGTTCAGACAATATCTCGATAACAAAAGTTTTCTAGTTAGTTAGTACGGAAAATCCTTTTTTTCTCGAGATACGGCCAAGCTAAGATCCGATCATGGTCAGGTATCCAGCTCTAGCTGTAAATCCCCATCACATAGTCAACACTTGCCAATGCACTCCACGTGGTGACCATTGTAGGCGGTGAACTACTCAGCAAAACAAAAAGAATTCTCTTCCTCTCTTAATATGTTTGTGTTTTCATTCAATCTCGTCATTTTTAATTCATTCGTGAATATCGGTCAATCCCTTCATTATTCGGGATCATGCCTCGTGTGTATTTCGACGGATCGGTGTGTTAAAAATCTTGACATGTTGTTAGCCGGAAGGCAACGGGACAGAAAATAATTCACTGTTGCTATACATACAATATGGCCGTTAGCAACACGTGTTTTGCAACCATCCCCAGTACCCCACCCTGCCCCGTACATTCTTTAAATAAACTATTTTGTTCGATTATGGTACGTTTGTATCTGTTTTGGTTTTATATAATAAAGAACACAAATCAATGACAATCTATATTCGATCTCTTCTGACGTCACTCCATTATAGTTTACATTGACCAGAGTGTACGTGTACACCTAAAGAAATGAATCAGGTGACACAGTAACTAGCAAAAACATGTTTACTCAATTGTCAATGAAACTGTAGATTTTGAAAAATGTTGTTACCTTTAGCGTAGACAGGTGTTACTTTCGGCGTTAATATGAAAAGTTGTTACCTTTACCGTTGGCGTTGTTACCTTTAGCGGAACAGGTGAGTGTTACCTTTATTAGCGGAGGTTATTACCTTTAGCGTTGGAATTGTTACCTTTAGCGGTGGTTGCTACCTTTAGCGGTGGTTGTTACCTTTAGCGATGGTTGTTACCTTTAGCGGAAGTGTTACGTTTAGCGCTGTTACAAACAATAAAGCAAACTTAGTGATTGCTATTCAGTTTCAAAATCACAGATTCAACCTCAGTAAAAGTACATACATAATTATGCACAATCTGGCTGCAAACAATTCCATACAATAAATACTGATGAAGGTGATCCTTTGAGAGCAACAAACACATTTCAGAGAATAAAGCAGCAGACTCGGTTTTATTGAGTCTGTTCATGAGAAGTAATGAAAGAAGCAACACTTCTCACGCCCCCTAGCACCGGCTTAAGCGGTATTCTACAAGTCTTATGACGCGAACGTCTTTATTTGCCGTGTAGTGGGTACTGTCTGTCGTTAATTTAATTGACGCCTAAGAGAACGTGTGCTTTTTCGTCATGCAGAATGCTTTGGGCTAACGTATATATTTCCAAAACAAATATTTATTTTATATAAAAAATACGTCCGAGAAGTAGTTTTTCTTCACGTGGAATGCTTTGGGCTAACGTATATATTTTCAAAACAAATGCTTGTTTATCGATAATGCATCAATATTTGTGTCAGCAATATATATTATTTCAGATAGAATATATTTGTGTCTGCAGTATATTTTGTTTTAGAGAGAAAATATATTTTTCGAAATTATATACACATTCATATCTTCAGTTATACATTTAGAGAGACAATATGTTTAGAATATATTTTTCAGAGTAACATATATATTTCTTTATTTGTCATAATAAAGTTTACATGAATATATTTTTTGGGACAATCTTTTTTTTTCCGGAGTAATATTTGCTTCTAAAATATATATTTTAGGGACATAATATATATTTTTCGGAGTAACATATATATTTGCCTCTACAATATATATTTTAGGGACAAAATATATATTTTTCGGAGTAACATATATATTTGTCTGTATAATGCATATATTTGTATTCAATATATATATATATATATATATAGATGGGGAAAAAAACATTTATACAGTGCTATAGTTTACAAAAACTCAAGCGCTTTCGGCTAACGCCTTCATCAGGAGTACACAAACACGAAAATAACAAATACAAAACAAAAAACACTAAAATACACGGCAGTTTAAACAAAACTCTTTGAGAAACAACTTATCGTTTGGCAGTGTTGCAGAAACTGTTTTCTTTGAATAGACACTCTGGAGCCAAATGTGATACTAATAAAAGAACATATCTGGTTGGATGAGGGAAGGACTGTACCCTGACATTTAGTTATAAAGAGAGAGTAAAAATGTGAAAAAGATAACACAAGCCCTACCTCAAAAGCTTAAACCTAAAATCGATACTGCAGGATAAAGTATAAAGCAACTCCAAAGCTAGTGAAAACAATGACTAAGGCTAAACAAATTAAATTAAATAAATGGAGATATTTTGATCAAGGGAAGTAACAAAAGTACTAATAATAGAACATTGCTGGTTGGATTAAAGTGAAATTGTACGCTGACATTTATTATTAGTTATGAAGAGAGAGTATGTGAGTGAATAACCCTACTTCTATACATAAGACAAAGAATCGATACTGCAGGATATAGCAAAAACAACTCCAAAGTTAATTGAATAAGGCTAAAATAATATATAAATGGAGAAAATTGGATCAAGGGAAGTAATAAAAACTGGAGTATGTGTGTTTACATTTATATATTCTGTAAGCTGTATCTAGTCCCCTTTGTTGATTCCTACTGGATGTTTTGTGTTTAAGCGTCTTATCCAGTACGTTTCACGCAATTTACGTTCTGCGTCGGTCCAATTTGGATTGTGTTCGATGCATGTCAGAGACAAGTCGTTGAACGTGTGGCCTTCTGAACTGAAGTGTTCGGCCGCTGGCGACCTAGCAAACCTACGTAATTTACAATCGGAGCGATGGAGGTTAAATCGGAGGTTCAACGCCTGCTTTGTTTCACCGACATACTGTTTTTTGCAAATCAAGCACGTCATTAAGTAGATGACGTTTGCGGATTTGCAGTTTGTGACACTTTTGATTGTGTTTTTGGCACCGAGTGAAGATAAGAAATAATTTGCGGGAGACATGTATTTACAAGTCTGACATCTCGATGTATGGCAAGGGCCTGACTGTCCTGTGGTCTGAGTATTGGAGTCGGGTTTCAACTTGGCTGCAACAAGGATGTCGCGGAGACTTTTGGGTCTCCTGTACGCCATAATGGGTTTTCTAGGCAGCATTTTGTTCAGACGTTCTGACTCCTCTATGTGTGACCAGTGTTTATTAATAATCTGTTTCACATTGGGAAGGTCAGGGTGGTATGTAAGCACGAAAGGTAAAGTTTGCTCTGAACTGTTTGTCTTCGACTGGTATTCAAGGAGTTCTTTTCTGTTGAGGTTCCGTGCTTTGTCTATTGCATTGACAATGTCTGTCTTGCAGTAACCTCGCCTTGTAAGGTGCTCCGAAAGTTCGCTTGCTCTGATTTCGAATGTATTGGTGTTTGAACATATTCGTCTGATACGAAGTGCAAGACTGAACGGTATGTTCTTGCAGCAGTGTTTAGGGTGGCAACTGTTTGGCAGAAGGTACTGGTGTGTGTCCGTGGGTTTGGAGTAGAGGTCAACAATAATTACATTGTTCTCTATATGTGAAACTGTGTCTAGGAACACGTGTTTCTCATTGGAAACCTCTGCTGTGAATTTGATTGAGGGATGGAATGCATTGACCTTGTCTATAAAGGCTTGTAAAGTGTCTGGTCCATGACACCATTGCATATCAACATCGTCAATGAAACGTAACCACGACAAAGGTTTCAGTGGTACAGATAAATGTGTTTATGGGCAGACTGGAAGAACAACTCCTCCTATCTGTACCACTGAAACCTTTGTCGTGGTTACGTTTCATTGACGATGTTGATATGCAATGGTGTCATGGACCAGACACTTTACAAGCCTTTATAGACAAGGTCAATGCATTCCATCCCTCAATCAAATTCACAGCAGAGGTTTCCAATGAGAAACACGTGTTCCTAGACACAGTTTCACATATAGAGAACAATGTAATTATTGTTGACCTCTACTCCAAACCCACGGACACACACCAGTACCTTCTGCCAAACAGTTGCCACCCTAAACACTGCTGCAAGAACATACCGTTCAGTCTTGCACTTCGTATCAGACGAATATGTTCAAACACCAATACATTCGAAATCAGAGCAAGCGAACTTTCGGAGCACCTTACAAGGCGAGGTTACTGCAAGACAGACATTGTCAATGCAATAGACAAAGCACGGAACCTCAACAGAAAAGAACTCCTTGAATACCAGTCGAAGACAAACAGTTCAGAGCAAACTTTACCTTTCGTGCTTACATACCACCCTGACCTTCCCAATGTGAAACAGATTATTAATAAACACTGGTCACACATAGAGGAGTCAGAACGTCTGAACAAAATGCTGCCTAGAAAACCCATTATGGCGTACAGGAGACCCAAAAGTCTCCGCGACATCCTTGTTGCAGCCAAGTTGAAACCCGACTCCAATACTCAGACCACAGGACAGTCAGGCCCTTGCCATACATCGAGATGTCAGACTTGTAAATACATGTCTCCCGCAAATTATTTCTTATCTTCACTCGGTGCCAAAAACACAATCAAAAGTGTCACAAACTGCAAATCCGCAAACGTCATCTACTTAATGACGTGCTTGATTTGCAAAAAACAGTATGTCGGTGAAACAAAGCAGGCGTTGAACCTCCGATTTAACCTCCATCGCTCCGATTGTAAATTACGTAGGTTTGCTAGGTCGCCAGCGGCCGAACACTTCAGTTCAGAAGGCCACACGTTCAACGACTTGTCTCTGACATGCATCGAACACAATCCAAATTGGACCGACGCAGAACGTAAATTGCGTGAAACGTACTGGATAAGACGCTTAAACACAAAACATCCAGTAGGAATCAACAAAGGGGACTAGATACAGCTTACAGAATATATAAATGTAAACACACATACTCCAGTTTTTATTACTTCCCTTGATCCAATTTTCTCCATTTATATATTATTTTAGCCTTATTCAATTAACTTTGGAGTTGTTTTTGCTATATCCTGCAGTATCGATTCTTTGTCTTATGTATAGAAGTAGGGTTATTCACTCACATACTCTCTCTTCATAACTAATAATAAATGTCAGCGTACAATTTCACTTTAATCCAACCAGCAATGTTCTATTATTAGTACTTTTGTTACTTCCCTTGATCAAAATATCTCCATTTATTTAATTTAATTTGTTTAGCCTTAGTCATTGTTTTCACTAGCTTTGGAGTTGCTTTATACTTTATCCTGCAGTATCGATTTTAGGTTTAAGCTTTTGAGGTAGGGCTTGTGTTATCTTTTTCACATTTTTACTCTCTCTTTATAACTAAATGTCAGGGTACAGTCCTTCCCTCATCCAACCAGATATGTTCTTTTATTAGTATCACATTTGGCTCCAGAGTGTCTATTCAAAGAAAACAGTTTCTGCAACACTGCCAAACGATAAGTTGTTTCTCAAAGAGTTTTGTTTAAACTGCCGTGTATTTTAGTGTTTTTTGTTTTGTATTTGTTATTTTCGTGTTTGTGTACTCCTGATGAAGGCGTTAGCCGAAAGCGCTTGAGTTTTTGTAAACTATAGCACTGTATAAATGTTTTTTTCCCCATCTATTAATTTATTCCAACATTTTCGTATCCCCTCGGGGATCCAGTGCTTTTTGAAAGGTATTTTGTAGATGTATGTATTTTCTCACCCTTATATATATATATATATATATATATATATATATATATATATATATTACACACAACGTATATATTTATCTTACAACATATAGTCACGTATGGCGCCTCATACTATTCAAACGACCCGCTCCATCATAAGCATGAACAATTTAAAACAATGCAATTATTCCGGCTAATAAAGCACGCTAACCAGTGAACGTATAACTGAACAATGGCGTGGGTTTTGAGATGAATACATTATGACGTCACAAAGAAGGCGGGTCTTATGTTTTCGGTCTTGAGCGGCGTTCGTACTAATGGATATTTTTACGTCTTACATACATATTTAAACCCCGCAAAAATATACAAACGACATATTATGCATATCAAATCAAATATATTTCGATAAAATCAAAGTTTGGGGCCACTGAAGGCAGATTAAGTAGATTAAAATGAAGACCCCAAGGTACCCCGTTTCGCCATATAAGCAAAGAAGCGACCTTGGGGTCTTAAAGATAAATCGGCGTCCACGTAATGCACAGTAACGTTATTTCAATTATGAAAACCACAATAACCAGTAGACAAGCTAAGGGAATATAACAATTTAGAACACCACGAGCTCTATTCTGACTAAAAGATGGTTAGGCCCCAAGATGTTACTCAAAGGGGTAGGAACAGCATTCTTTCCCAGCTCCCAATAATTTATTTGGCGTGTGGGGAGGGGGAAATATCGGGTTCGAGTTCAAAACGTATTTGTTTTAGCCTATGGTGTATGTTTTAGTCATCAATTCTGTGTAATAGGGCGCATTATTGTTCGGGGCGCTTGTTTCAGCCAAAGGTGTTTTGGATCTTTCACACAACATTCAACTTTAAAAATTAGTTATATATCAATGAAACAGACATAACGAGTGGTAAAAAAAACACCTTACATTTCAAAATCGGAAAAAAAAACATGCGAATGTGTTTTTTGACATTTCTGCTGCAGCAACAAAAACTTGATTTTTCATTCAGATGTTTTACTCCATCAATGGTTTTAATGAGTCAATTTAGACATCCTGAAAATTTGTTAGCAAATTACTGAGGTTAACTGAAGTTATATTTGAGCTTTCTTATTTTGCTGCTTTCTCAGCAACAAAGAATTTACACAGGAAATGCCCCATCTAAAAATTATTTTGGCTGTAATTGAAATAAGTATTTCTCAACCGAATTTCGAAACTAAGGTATTTTTATTTACCAGTGAAAATGACAGTTCCAATGATATATATTGTATTTACGTTTTTTTTTAAATTGCTCAATACATGGTATTGCTGAAAACCCTTTGGCTTAAACAAGGTCCCCAAACAATAGATACTGGTCGGGTTTAGATATTGGCAGTCACAAAACACAGTCCATATTAACCCAAATTCAATAAGAAATGTTAAATCTGAGAAAACAAGCACAACATAATAATGGGATATGTAGATCACACAGCGATTCTTTCCAAACCACAAGACCTAGACAAACAGAAAACCACCAGTTCTCAAGTTTACCTGACCCAGAAGACTACAGTCCGGGAGAGATAATTATCTAAAAATGAAAAAGAAACCATCAAAATTCAATGGACAAGACGACTTGTCAGAGTTCTTAGACTCATTTCAAATATGCTGTGAGATAAACCAATGGAATTATCAAGCTCAACGGTTATACTTACATGGTACTTTGAATATAAATGCTCGCTCCATCCTGACAGAATTAAGCTCCACTGAGAGGAAAGATTACTCTTGTCAAAAAGTTAACAGCTCGCTACGGTTCTGTAAACAAAGCAGAGGTTTTCAGAACGCAACTGAGAAATAGAATACGTAAACATGAAACCATATCCGGGTTAGCGCAAAACATTAGAAAATTAAGCAGTCAAGCCTATCCAGATGCTCCTAAAGGATGTATTGAAACGGTCCGTCTCGCCTATTGCATAGACGCCCTGACAGATTCTGACATTCGTATAAAGCTTAAAGAATCAGGTTTAAAAGACCTTTCAGAAGCTGAACAAACTGCAATCAGGCTAGAAGCCTACCGTATAGAGGACAAACAAAGACACGAAGTTATACCCGTAACCGCGGTAGGGCAAGATATATCAAATGAAAACCAATTGACAAATAAATTAGAAACTCTGTGAAACCGTACAAGATCTTGCCATTCAGATCCATGATATCCAGGGGTAGAAACCTTGACAGAAGAACGAATTAATACAACAATCAGAATAGGGAAGATAGCTCCCACCAGAATAACACATTGTTTAGTTAACAAAGTGTGAACCTTAATGGAGAATTAATAAACTGTTTCTCACCAGTAAAATAATATAATCGGTTGTGTAGAGTGGTATTCATGGAGAACGTGGAAATACCGCCAAACACAGAAATGATAGTTACAGGAAGAAGTATAGACGCTTTTCAAAAAGACCTGGCCTGAAATTCACCAACCATTCTTCAAACTATTTTTAGACTTGAGCTCAAGTACTGAAAATTCGTTCATAAATATTTCCATGACCTTCAAAGGTAAACAATCGTAAGGAGTTTATTAGTATGCATCATATTTATACATAGAAGCTTGTTATGAACGTTTATTCTGTAAACTTATAGAAATATTTACGATTAAAATTTGCATACTTGAGCTTAAGTCTAAGAATATACTCAAGAATGGTTGGTGAATTCAAGGCAAGGTAGGGTAAATTGAGAGCAAACCAAATTTCACAGACCAATATAGGCTTCTACCAGCAAAGACATTGGTTAAACCTGAAGAAGAACTTGTTCCAATACGACTAGCAAATTTTGAGAATAAACCTACACGCTTCCACAGAAACACGGTGATGGCAACCTTGGAAGCAGTTAATCTACCAAAATATGAAAATATAAATTTTTCTAGGTCTGCTCCATATAGAACATCAAATACAGAACTTCCAGAACACATGCATGAAGTATTTAACATATGTTCCACGCGAATGACAGCTGACCAGAAAATCTGCTTCAATGAACTATTACTAGAATACCAAGACATCTTTTCAAATCTGAAGATGATATTGGACATACAAACCTGGTGGAATACACCATTGACACGGGAGATAGTAAACCTGTCCGACCACCACCATATAAACTACCCTAGGCAAAACGTCAGAAATAGAATATTCAATCTGACTTCTTCGTTTGCCAAGGGTAGTAAAACACACCTACAATTACGGTTTGATATTTTTTTTTACCCTGTCGACTTTAAAATGATATTACTCGGAAAGTTTTCATTATTTCAATGAGGTACTTTGTACAGTTATACAGAAAGTATTGATGATCTTGACAAACATTTAAATTGAATAACAATTGCGAATATCAGTTCGTTATTTGTGTTTATTCTGAAAATTTCATTGTTTTTACAAATCTTTGGACATTTATACAGGGTGCTAAGCGCACTAACGTCGTGGTATTACCGAATTTTTAAAGTGACAGCTTCCTCGGTCATTCCTTTTCAAATCTTCATAAAAAAATGTTCAAACCTTTTAGCAAAATACGCAACAGAAAGCAACAAAAATACTAAGCCCACCATCCACTTCCAACAATTTCGCCAATCTGACTTCTCTGCAACCATCTGACTTCTCTGCAGCCGGTTGATCAGTGTGATCATTTAGCCTGGAGAACCGTCCGTTCTCGCCATGCTCCTAATTGACGGTACACTTGATTGGCCTACATGTGTATACACCGGAGCAGGAGCAGAACACGCACTTAATCGAGTAACTCTCTTCGAAGACGCCCGAACGGCGGAACCAAGGCGCCGGACGTTGCCGAAGTACGTTCCGAGTGACGTTCGGGACGTTTACCTACCAAGCGTTGGAGCAACTGCAACGTCACAACTGAAGTCGTGATGTCATCAACTAGTATAATGCTGGGGAGAAATCAGATCCGGCTCCATTAAGAGACACTTGAACGACGAGGTCATTATTAACTCAGCACAAAGGCTAATATAAAGAGACCTTTGAGTCTCTATCAAAAGAAGTATGATAATGGACCTTTGGAAACGGCCGATCACGACACATAAGAAATATTGCAGTCTCGGTTTGATTGAGACTGTTCATGAGGGGTAGTGAAATATGCTAGCTACCGCTCACGCCCTCTAGCCCCGCTCACGCCTAAAGCCTACAGTCCCACTCCTCCCTCATCACCACCCCCTGGGTTCCCTAATTCTTCATACGAGGAAGTGATTTCTGGTGCGCACATTCTTATAGTTTTCTATTCCCTACGGGAGTAGAGATGTATAAACGCAGACATATTAACAGTCCTGTGGTATAAACAATAACACCAACTTGTATTGGTTTAATAAACATATTTATATCCTGTACTGATGATGACATACATGTCATAAACTGATACATAAACATAACAGTTTATGTGGAAATACTGATTCTTGTATACATTTCAAAACCAATTAACAAGTTGTATACGAATGTGAAAATACACAAACAAGCCAAACACTGAGCGAACCCCACAGTCGTGACGGCAGGGTCACGGCGTAACAATATTGATGAAAAACTTCGGACCCAACCCCAGACACACTCCACTAAATTTGATAAATATCTACTGAAATGTTTTGAAATGGACCACCATTCATCAAATGTCATGTAGTAAACGCAAAATTCCTATGTTTTGAAAACATTGTACTTTTCTAGAAAATACATCATCATAATGATTAGAAAATACTTACAGATTATTCTGGGAAATCTCAAAAATGCTACAGAATGCGCCCGAAACACCCTATTTATCAAAAACAAAAATCTGCAGGAAGGTGAACCCAGACATTGCTTAGAAAGTAACCGAGCCTGCAGCTCTAAAAGACCAGCTACGCTTCTGATTATGAATCAGTTTAACACAGTTTGAAAAAGTATATTCGAAAAAACAGAAGCTTAAATCATCTACTTGTAAATACTTTTTTCGTAATTACATAGTGTTAAAACATTGGTTGGGATCCTTATGGAAGCTGGTTAATGTAGCTTGAAAAGAAAGTATACGCATCACGGTTTATGTATATATATAACATATATATTCGTGTAGTAAATGGTCCGACCGATTAGATCAATAAGCTCAGTCGGTAGAGTATCGGAAAGGTAGTCCGAAGGTCGAAAGAACGAAAAGGTCCCGGGGTGGAGTCCCCGTCCGGCTGCACATTTGTCCGGACAGGATCATGACTAGATATCATTCTGAGTTTCATTCCATGCCATATTGGGGACGAATTTAAATGTGTTAAGGGTGGGGGTGGTATGTCACGATTTATAAGACACTTTCAAGCATACCTCCACATACCGCACAATCAGACATGAACTGTTCTCGTCTTATAGGTTTAACCTATTTCATATTATTATAACAATAACATTGGCTATAACATTTACTTTTTACCAAAAATATTTATGTGAAAACAAACATATTGTCATTACGTCGTGAGAAGTCTCACAATGAAATCAACATTGTGTATATCATCTGACATACATTCGTTGACATGAACAGGAAAATGCACCAATCACGGACGAGTATACGTTACTCATAAATGGAGCTTGTACATGCGTATGCAATAAATGACGAAAATAACATATATGTAACACACTCCAGCTGCGTGATTAGGCAAAGTTAACCGAAGCACAAATGTTACCAAGCGTCTAAACCAGTCTCTGCGAAAACCGCCGGTCCGTCGGACTGACAGGCAAATGTGTGAAATGTTCTGCAGAAAATTGCCGTTAGTCGGTCTAAGTGTACGGCCATTTTTTTAAACTAAAATGCTATCAGAAATCTCATTTTATCGCTTGTACATTTCCTTTTACTCTGTCCAAATGTCCGGTCAATTTTAAAACTAAAATCCATTCAGAAATCGTGTTTTTATTGCTTGTAATTTGAAGCCATATTTGTTTATACATAGAAAGTTCTCTCCCTTGATTAAAATTGATCTTCGATTTATCAGCGCGCATTTCATTGGTCGGTTACTAGATTTGAACCAATCGCATTACAGCTTTCATATTGTCATTGAAAGGTCACGCGAATTTTGTCACGTTAAACTGAAAGAGAAAGAGCGATTTTTAACAGTTTAAATGGAAATGTTGTTTTCATATTTTTATTTTTCGATGAATTGTTTATAATCTGTTTCTATTTTTAGCTTACTAAGAGCAAATATGTGTCATAAGAACGCGTTACAACGAAAGCTTATTCACAAATCAAGCTGCTAAATAACATCGCGAACTCGCACCTGTTATGGATAGTTTAATTTGCGGGGCCTGGTACGGTTTTTGACCGTGATTTTATTATATATATATATATAGAAAAACAAAAAGTTGGGTCTCTGCTTTTTTAGTCAGTCCGTCATGGCAAAATAAATAAACATTTCTTTAAGGATGTTGAGTTCAAGTGACCAAGCATTTTATTGCGCTGTAACAAAAAACTCATTTCTTTTAACTTTTCGGTCAGACAAACGTGATAGTCTGTCTGATCGAATATCCTGTGGACTGGGAAATGAGTACGCGTAGACTGCTAAACACATCATAAAAATGAATGTAACCCAATATATTGCACTGACATATCATCCGATTAGTTAGGTTACTGGGTTAAGCCTACTTAGTACAACTTGACTTACAAATTTAAAATTATTTTAATGCGATGTTATAAATATTTGTATTCGTATCACGTGAAGTTTATAACGTAAAAAGTATCCATTGGATTCAATAAACGATAATTTAGCTATATATAACATTTTATATCGGTATTAAAATTGTCAACTAATCATTTTAATCATCACACTGTGTTGTCGAGGTTCTGCTTTTACATTATTAGAAAAACAGCTAGATTTAAAAATTACGTATATCAAAAATACGTGTATTTCTGAATAATAGATATAAACGAATATATTTAAGACACGTTCTGTTATCGGATATACGTGTTGTCAAACTTAAAGGATGACAAATATGGTTAGTTATTATTTTATATAGCACATTATATGGACATTAGCAGTATGTCTGTCTGTCTGTCTGACTGTCTGTCTGTCTCTCTCTCTCTCTCGCTCTCTCTCTCCAACGACCTCGATCTCTCGACGATTCAACAGTTCATCTGAGGACAAATAACAGAAGAAAAAGAGAAAAAATAGATCAACGAGTTTTAATTGAGGACAAATAAGGAGGACAATTAGGTCCTAACAAATACTACATGAGGCCATTGTCTCTCACATGTCCTTTTATTTTTCTCTCTTTCGTGTCCTCACAAAACCTCTCCCCTTCATGTCGCAATCTTCAAATTAGCTATCATTTAAACGATAGTAAAGGGCTCTCTTAATCTATTTAAGTGGGACCGAAATTCGGCCTTTTCCCAATTGGAAAAACTTCTATTTTTACCCAATTCTGGGGTAAAAATTTAAATCTAAAACAAAAATAAAATAAAAAAATAAATACAAGTGAAAGACTTTACATAGTTTGTATGTCAAAATAAATTAATTCTGAAACCTGATTGATATTTTACATAAAACATACATCTGAACAGAGAAATGACACTTTTTCTCAGTTGTCTTGAAAAAAAACCCTCACGTGGCAGGATTTTGTTCGGTTTGAGGAAAAAACTGTACCATAGTGTATACACAGTTATTTATTTAACAATTTTAAAATATACTTTAGCTATTTGCCTGAGATGCCTAACATATTATACGCATAATTAATATGAGGCATCATGGTTCTTTAAAGATATAATTACTAAAAGCTGAACAGTTACTTTTTCAGTTACTTTTGTAAGCGCTCCCGTAGATATCGTTTTGCTTTTGGCCAGGATAATTGTTTTTTGTATATACGAGTAGATAAAACGTCATACATGGTTCCGGTCGGGAAATCATCATTCATCACCCACAAGCATATTGAGAATAATAGTAGAGTTTATGAAATAATACTTATTATTTACATATCAGTAAATTAGTAGAAAATAAAGAACACTATTCATGTTTTAACAATATGTTCACTTTTTCGAAGGAATGCCACTATAATCGCCCAGGCGTCGGAGTCAGCGCCGGCGTTGTCTAAATTTAACGTTAAACTCACATGTCAGAAACGGCTTAACGGCTCACACCACAATTAATTTTTCAAAGGGTTCCATTGTAATGGCAATAAATATTTCGTGTCATAGAGATAAACAAAATTTACATGTACAAACATGTACTTATGCTTAAATTGTTCATTGATCCAATATCTGCAATTTAAAACAGAATTAACACATATTTGCCATGTTGAAAAACTTTTAATTTCATGTTTGCGTGACACCTATCAAAATGTAGTCAAAAATACAACCCCGTGGTGATTAGACCCATGAAGTGTAAAATGAGGCAGAATTATTTTATAAACCCAAAGAAAATAACACTAAGCTTTAATATTTTTTAAAAAATGGCACTCTTTATATAGAACTTCTAATGTATCAGGCGAGCATATTTGGTTGATTTGGAGAATTAAACCTCTATTTAATATTCGGGTAAAGAAATCAGAGCGTGTAAGTCACTGAACTGTGAATTTCAAATCCGTAAATATATCCCCATATAATGGAACACAATATGTCCGATAAGTGGGTACTTCGGAAGCAAATTAAAACACAGACTTTTATTAAGTCTGTTCATGAGTAGTAATATAAGTTGCAACAGCTTCAGCAGTATTTTACTTTAAAGCCACAATCCTGCATACCGGATAAGACTATCAACGTTATCCACGAGTGATGGAAAATCGGATCTTTCATATAGAGGCAGATACAAACATTCGCAAAAACATTGATGTCAACAATGATATCGAAGAATGGCTGCAGTGGGACAAATCAGTAGTGTTATTACTTACCGGTCCTTTGAGATCATCAAGCCCAATCTGTGTGAAATTAAAGAACAATATCGCTTAAGCCGGTGCTAGGAGGCGTGAGAGGTGTTGCAGTTTACATTACCTCCGAGTCTGCTAATTTTATCTCGTGTTGTGTGTGTTGCTTCCAAGAGATCCCCTTTTCAGTATTTATTGACATTCACTCTAGCGTTTGTTTAGTCATGTGTGGATGCTGTAAAAATGTGCCCCGACTACAAATCAATAGTGTTATTACTTCTGGTCCTTTGGGACCTTCAAGCCCGGTTTGTGTGGCTTTAATGTAGAACATCGCTTTAAGCCGGTGCTAGGAGGCGTGAGAGGTGTAACACTTTACATTACCTCTCATGAACAGACTCTGTAAAACGGAGTCTGCGACTAATTCCATTATGTTTATTTCGCTCTTCGGGGCATTTAATTGTATTAGATACTCGTACGCCGTACGACATGGGGAAGCAGTTAACTCCATGTCCACCGCCGTATGCATGCCATCTTCGGGATGGTTAAAATTGTGTACTATTGATATTATGAATATTGATTTCTGCTCAACCCGGGGCTAGAGGGCGTGAGCGGTAGCTAGCATATTTCACTACCGCTCATGAACAGTCTCAATCAAACCGAGACTGCAATATTTCGTATGTGTCGTGCTCGGCCGTTTCCAAAGGTCCATAATTATACTCTTTTTGTCTCTTGTTTGTGTTTGTTATTTCCAAGGAATCCCCTTTTCGGTATTTATTGACATTCACACTGGCGTTTGTTTCATTTAGTGCTATGTGGTGGCCGTAAAAATTGCCCAGATTACAAATCAAAAGTGCCATTTCTTACTGGTCCTCTGACATCATCACACCCAATCCTTGTGGCTTTTGGTGGTGTGATTTCTATAGGACCATTTTTCTCAATTGTTTAATGTAGAATATCGATTAAGCCGGTGCTAGGAGGCGTTAGAGGTGTTGCATTTAACATTACCCCTCATGAACAGACTCGATAAAACCGAGTCTGCTACTTTTATCTTTTGTTGATTTTGTTGTTTCCAAAGGATCCCCCTTTTATAATTTATACAAAACATGCACAGTGGGTGACGTTAACGATGTCAAGTGTATGCACGAACAAGGAATCATGGTTATCCGGCTCGGATTGGACAATTCTGAAAAATCTAAATCTCGGTATACGTGTTTTCATCGGACTCTAGGCACAGATCGATTCCGAATAAAAGGGTATACCTCGTGTTGTAATTTCACCGGAATACCATGAACTCTCTGTATACTCTACAGGTTCCATCCCAGGCTGATATCTTACCGGAACGTAAAAAACAATTTCATATAATTATTCTCGGTCATGCGTCATTATCACCACGCTTTGAAAAAGCAACGGGATATTAAAATCGCTTCCGTTTGTCCGTCTGTCCGTCTTTCCATTCATCCGTCCATCTGACAGTCAGTCCGTCATCCTGTCCTTCACAACCGAGTGGAATTCAACCAAACTTAATGGATGACTTCCCCGCATGATAATAAAGAGCAAGAGCAATATTTTAGCTCCGCACCCAGACGGGGTATCAAAAAACACTAACAAAATAATTACACCTTCATGTGTCATGTTTCCATAATTTTGCGCATAACTTGGTATATATACTCAGCTATGAAATATAAACAACATGTATCAACCGATGTTATTACATTATTTCAAATTTGGACTTCTGCCAGGGGGTGGAGAGTGGGGTAGGGGGCTTGTAATATGGTGCGTTTTTTCCTCCGTATTTATTTCTCAAATGGAATGCTGTGTCCATGGAAACGAACCTTATAATTGTTTCGATTCAACGTCATCATTGCGGCCCTGGGAAAGGGTATCAAATGGTCAATTGAATTGAATTGAATGTTGTTTAACGGCTCATCAACACAGTACAGGTTATTTAGAGCCACCCCAGAGAGAGGGGAAGGATACATAGGAATCCGGGAACCTGCCCTACTCTTATTATCGAATAGATTCCCATGGTTCTTTAACGTGCTCGGTTGATAGACCGATACACGGGACCGCCCGGTTTACGTCCTCATCCGACGGATGAGGCTAAGGAAAAGTGTCTTGCCAAAGAACACACCAACGGAACTCAGTGGCACCACGGAGGATTGAACCCGGGGCCGCCGCGCTACCGACTGCGCCACGCCAGCCCTCCTCATCAAATGGTCAAATACACTGAAGAAATTATAAAATACCAAACGGAAGATAATATTTACATGAAGCGGCTAACTATTATATAGATATATATTTATAAGATATAGATACTTTGAACTGTGAATTGTTTAAGCGAATTAAAAAAGCAGCAAGTTACTGTTCAGTCTACAGTATCTAAATTATTTTCGTGATGATTATTCAACGAAATTCAAAATTATTCGCTTTTATTTCCGCAATAGTTTTACAGAAAAATTGCTGAGCTAGTTCCGATGAATGAATGTCCATGTCAATAGCATGTAGGAAGTGAGATAACACATAGAAACATATTTTTCAAAGGCATATACAAATACACACCATTAGTTGAGTAACGCACCGTATAAGAAATGGTGTGCATTGAAAGTTCGTGGGTTCATTCGAACTTAGCATATTCAATATTCTCATTACGTGGTCCCGCCTTAATTCCATTAAGCGATGGGAAAGCTTATATTAGCAGGATTTTATAACGGATAGTTCGACAATAAAACTCTTTTAAAAACATTTTGTACTGAAAAAATTCGATAATCTTTTTAAAATCACCTATTCAATGTTTTAATTTTACAATAAGCAAACTTGTTAAGCCTCAATTAAGGTTTTATTTCATACCACAGCCAACCCCGTTTTCGCTTCTTGGAGAAGTGGTTGGATGGGGTATAAAAGTTAATACTCGGACCACGTAATGGTCCGCAATATGTTGACATGTAGTTCGTTTTTTAGGATGAATAACTATCTAATATCTATCAGAACGTCGTCGTCACTTGCCGTTAACGGAAATTGACGAGGATATTCCAGTCGTTTCGTCAGTTACATTTTCCAGATAACACCCGTGTTGTTCTTAAAGTTATAGATACCCGCACTGACTTGTGTATTGCTAAGCCGTCTTTACTCCCTCCGAGACCTACATTTCGTTCGTAATTTAAAATCAGGAATTCAGAAATTTCATAATAAATTTGTTTTAGTTCCTGCTGATAAAGCAGCTGATATCGTAAATACTGCTTGACGCCTACACTACGTCAATAATATGTTTTATGAGTACTAATTCGTATACCTTGGTCAATCTACTGAGGGTGATGTTGTTTCCACACATATCACCCGGTGCACGACTTTCAAGGCTGGGGTAGACGAAAAGCAACACAAACTTCAAAATGTGTTCTGTCCCAAAATACATAAAGGGCCTTATAAAGCCCAATTTATTTCCAATTCTAATGGTTTGACCACTACAATTATCTCTAAAGTCTTGCTGTCGTTAAGGATAAAGTAAACAATATTGTGCTAAAGCTTATGACAACTATAGGATTACTTTATTTTGGTCCATTACAAATCTGGAGACGTTCTTGATAAAATGTGCAATAAGCAAGGAGTTCCATCTATACGCACTTAGGATTTCTCAACACTTTATACAACCTTACCACACTACCTTATCAACGACAAACGCATTGCTCTTATTCAAGAAAACTTCACTCATTGTCCTATTACATAATGTTTTCGTCCCCTGAAGAACAACCATTTATAGAATAATTGTTGGCATTTCTATTAGTAGGAACTGTGCATCTCTTGTCTTAGATTTGTTTTTGTATTCCTATGAATGAGATTTCATGTTGAGTCTTTCACCGGATATTCAGGCAGATGTAACTGAAACCTTTAATTACACCTCTCGGTATCTGGATGACGTATTGAACACTGAAAATCCTTTAATATGGTTTAATACTATCTACATGTATCTCAATGAACATCAACTCAATAAAACTAATATTGCAGGTACTGACGCCTTTTTACTTGATTTATACCGCTCTGCCTAGTGAAATAATAAGTAAATTCTGTGACAAGAAACTTAAGATGATTTTAATTTTGATATTGTTAAATATCTTCACTTAGATGGTCACGTTCCCCGTGCTAATTCTTATAGGGTCTATGTTTCTCAACTCGTTCGTTTTTCTAGAGCTTGCGGTCGAGTTGGGGACTTTAATATTCGTAATATGTGTATAACAAAGAATCTACTCCTTCTACCTAAATCCTCAAAGGACGATAGCGTCTGATGGTTAATCTTGTCTTGTCCCTAATGGTTTGTTCTCTTGTTGCTCTGGCTTCTGCCAAGTCATTGAGTACTTGCTTTGTGGCTTTCTAGGCTTTTTTTATTCTTATATATATATATATATATGATCTTTATGCATTATGCTGCCTACTAATTCTGCATTGTTTGTTAAAGACGATAACTTGGTGGTGTTATCCTTATATAGACTGGCCCGTTTTATTGTGATGAAAATAGCGTAAGCGTGATGTTTGTGCACCCTAGAAACTAGTTTAAACCCCGAGCGTCCCCTTTTAGCCGCTGACCGTTCCAAGGCGGTTGCCCTATTGTCAACCCTTTTATGTTTGTGATGTCGTGTCGTGCCTTTCTGTCATCTTTAGTATTGTTGTTTGTTTCTATATATGCTTTGGTTGACTGTGGTCCTTGAAATCTACACTTGCTATTAGGCTTTTATATGAACTTGTGCCTATACCAATACGAAATATTTAAGATACATGTGACTTTACACTAAAGGAACATAACATATTCATTTAGTAGTATAATAAGTAGCGGTACCAGGCCAGTTTTCCCTCGCGGGGAATGAGAACAACTAGTGAAATATGCCAGGGGGGACTCAGGCGTAACTCTCATTTATATCACTAAGACCTAAATGTAAGTCACAGCTAAATCAACACCAACATATTTCATTAGTTTTCTCAAGCCCACCGCTCAGGGAAACTCGCCTGATACCGCTACTTATTATACTACTAATCAATCCGGTTTGCTATTTTAATAACATAACATTTGCAACTCATTAACATAACATTTGCAACTCATTAAGCAAAGTCAGACGGAACCAAGCAGTAGTCTTCATCATCGCTCTGCATATTCAAGATATTATTTAATATTTTCAATATCCTTAAATGGAACCCAACTATTGAAATCCTCAATGTAACCCTTTCATTTAATCAATGATTGTTTCTTTTTATAATCACGTCGTATTACTTTTTCAATCCTGAATATTTCTTGCTTTGCTTTTATCATTTCTAATTCATAAAAGCTTCCATCAATGTTTTCGTTGTTTAAATTTTTTATTTTATATGTCACAGGATTTGTATTTTGAATTTCATCAACAATAAATATTTCTTCAGTCCAATTTGGGGTATAACCATTCTCAAACGTTCTTTTATAGTTGCTGATTCTAACATTATCACCTATTTTAAACTTTGGTTTAATTTGATTACCTCTCATTTTTCCATACAAGTTAAAATACACTGTTCCTTTATTTTTCTCATCACTAGCCTCAATCGGCGCCATTTTAATACTCCGATGTTTTGTATTATTGTATTTATCAATCATCATCTGTAGCACGTCTAAATATGTGTTTGTATTGTTTGCTGTGAAATATTTCCACATCCTTTCTTTTAATGTTCTGTTAAATCGTTCAATTACTACAGCTTTTCCAAAATTAAAATTGTGATACATTTTGATATTATTATCATCAAGAAATTGCTTAAACGTCTTGTTGTAAAAGTCCACACCTTGATCAACCCACAACAATTTACACTGTCTTCCTCTACTGATTATCTGTTTGAACGCTTTGGTAATTTCTAAACCAGTTTTATTTGGAACGGGTACAACCCAAGCAAATTTACTAAATAAATCAATAACAGTAAACAAGTATTTAGTAACTTTATTATACTTTTAAAACGATTGCATGTCAACCAAGTCAGCAGACCATATTTTATCAATTTCATTAACAATCACACGGCGTTGAGTGAACATTCTTCGTATAGGCTTATGAAGTTCATCTGCTAACTTGTCAGTCCATTTCAACGCCTTTTCTCGTTTTTTTGGCTCTCCAAGTCCTAGTTTATATTTTGCACTAATTACAGGCTTGACTATCAAATTCTTAGCAATCTTTTCTCCAATAGTTTTAGACTTACTAGATTTTAAACCAGTAAGCATGTTTTTATCACACATCGATTTATTACTAGGATTTTCATCATAACAAATATCATGATCTTTGCAAACAGCATCTAATTCATTTGAAGGTTCTCCACTATCAAGCGGATTACCGGGACCGCAATATTTATAACCAGGAAGTGTTAGCCCTTTTTTGGGTAGCAAAGGGAGCAAAGCTTTATGAATATCAATATTTCCACCTTCTGTGTTTTCAACAAACTTTGTTTTAGTAATAAAGCATACTTAGGATCAACATTTTCAGTAACCATTTTTTCTTTTATACAGTAACTCATATATAATATGATTAGATTAAACTTTATTTACAAAATATGATTTTATAATGTTTTCATCTTCTGATGGTTTGTATGGTTTTAATAATTTGTAAAGAATATCGTACACACTGTTTCCTTCTTGCAACTTTTTGACAAAGTACAAACAGAAATATCCGCACACGACACTTGTTTTATCTTGATATTGAATGGTGTTGTATTTTATATTAGGTATGTAATTTAAAACTTCTTTTGGTGGGCTCAGACCAAACGGATCGAAGTAATAATTATCATAGTAACAAGTCTAGTGTGTACCAGGTCCGATATAATCATCAAGATTAATACTACCACATTCTTGTTTATTTTGTTTTGTTGGTAATCTTGCTAAACACTCCCCTGAATTGTTGTATACCTAACCGCTTAACCCACTTTATTATGTCTATGTTAGAGATAGGGTCGTTTTTGAAAATTAACTTTTTTTATGAATGGGATACTTCTATATGGTCTAATTTGTAAGTCTACTTGTAAACCTTTTCCACGATCAACTCTTAGTCTTTTTCCTTTTCTAACCACTTGCAATCCTTTTCCAGTTAAACCACTAATAAGAGATCCAATCAATGGAATTCCTAATGATGCAAGCATTCCAAGAAATCCGCCATCTTGTTATTGCTGCATTGTCAGTTTAATAGGGCAACAACCCTTAGACTTTATCATCTTGTTTCTTTGTGCAAGTGTTAATTTATTTGATCCAAGAAGTGCTTGTTTTTTGTTACTAGGAATAGTTACCATCCCATTTCCGAATAGTTTACCAATTCCAGTACTTGCTAAGCCACTTAGTGCTCCTGTTGCTAGTGGTGCTAATACTTTTGGAACAAATTTAGCAACTGTTGGTAAAATTGTTTTAGTCAACAAACCAACTAATGCACCTAAAAAGCCTCCATTCTTAGACTGAGATCTCATTTGCGATTTTGATATATTTATGTCTAATCCCTGCCCGCCAGATTTAGCCTTGTTAATATTGTTAATCTGGGTAGCTGTAAGTAACAAAGGAAAGTTTCCAGTTAGTTGGTTATTTTTCAGCCTGAGCGTTAATTCACATTTGTTTTCATATGCTTTTGCCAGACTTCGTTTCTGGCCGTCTGATAAATTAACTGAATAATTTACGTAAGTCATATATATTATAAGTTAGATTAAACAATAACTAGTTCATTCCCGACAGTATCAATAACAACATCTTCCTCATATAGAACCAGAGTATAAACGTTATATCGAGCAGTAGGAGGTATATTTAATTTATATCTCAGATTTAGTTGTTTCGGATCAATACTGACTTCATTTTCCTTGTAGCTCAAATCGAAATATATCATTCCGAAAAGAGTTTTAAAATTGCTCACGTTTATTAAAGTTCCAGTGTTTTTATCATTTTCCTTGTAAGAATAATTAATAACATCTCTGAATATTCTTATGATATTAGCATAACTATATTCGGTTTCTGGATAATAAACTCCATTTCCAACTTCCAGTCTAGCTGATTGTAAATAGCAATTAGTATTAGCAGCATTTACCTTAAACGTATCCAAAAGATGAGGATTTTGTGCTTGAGAAGAACTCTTGTCAGCTCTTTGCAAATAAACAAACACATGTTTGCGATTTTTAACACCAGCCGTTATGCTAAATACGTATTCAGTTGCTTCAGAATTTCCACTCTCTTGTATCATTTTACGGTGGTAAGTCCATCTAGTTGATATCATATGATTTGTCATTACGTAACTTAAACCATCTGAGTTAAATATCATTCTGGGTATCCACAAAACAAATTTATTAATAACTACCCGATCATCATCACCACCTGCTTTGAAAATTAGCACATTATCATCTGTCAGTTGCAAGCTGATTTGAATTTGACTGGGAGGAAGCATGTTTGTTTCCAAACCTTCAAAGAAGGAATATTTGTTTAATGGAATTATAGAATCAACTTTTTGATTACTTCAGTAGGAACGCCAGCCCTATGGCGTAGGAATATTTATCAAACAAGGTCACGTGATAAAATCGATAACAAAATGACATTATTGGGAAAATTGTCACTGGTCAGATTTATTCACCTCTTATTTATAAACTGTGATTATGACAAAACACAATCACAGATCGCTGTTAAAGTAATAATATTCACAAACTACATTGGTCGAACATAATTGATGTACACTTCGTGTAATTCTCATTAATAGTTAAAGGTATTTTTCAAAGGGATGAATTTAGGTAGTTTTAAGGTTTAAATTGCCAACAATGCGCTTTTAAATCAAAATCGATTTATTTCGTCATTTTAGAAGCGAGAATAAAAACAAATGCATGTATGCGTAGATAAATCTTTCCTCCGTCCAGATGCAATTTTTTAATGAAATCGGAGACAAGTACATTTTTTTTCCCAAAATTAACTAACATGACCCACGGACTCAAAGACGGCATAATGCATATACATTTACTGACGCGACCGGGTACACAAGAAATGAAATAATTCCATTATTTCAATAGATGTTTTTCAAATGTATATATCCATGCATTCCAGATTAAATTTCTGATCTATACATGCTTTTGGTTTATGCCGGAGTGTTCAAAATAGGTTTTAACAAACCAAATTGCAACGGTACGTCGGGAAAGGAAATGAGAATGGTGAAAATATATGTCGCATTGCTAATTTTCTGAATCCGGAAAAATAGCAAAAAAATGAAGTTTTAACAACGAGAATGATTTTATTTTTATGAAAGTGTTCATTGACATGTCTACTATAAAAAACCAAAATTTAAAGTCAATCAGAAAAAAGTACTTTTTTTTCCCCAAAATTAACAAATGAAATCCTTTTTAAGAGATATATTGATTTAAACATTGTTCTGTATTTAATAAATTATTAGAGTAGAATGTTCACAGTTTTTCTCAAGGACACCATTACGGTAGTATCCCTGCAACCCCGCCCCTCATCCCACCCCCATCACCCTCCATACCGTATTAATTAAGTTGTATATAGCTGCGAATGCGCAGTTTTAATCAAATTCGATTTATTTCATCATTTTAGAAAGAAAAAAAAGCATGTACGCGTAAATACATTTTTCCTCTGTAGATATGTAAAATATAAAAAAAACGGAGGCAAGTCCTTTTTTTCCCCCGAAAATTAACGAAGTACACCGTAATCGCTTAAATACGCCGAATCGACGTTCCAAATCGATGTTAGCACGGAATAAAATTGTGGAATTATGAATTCATTTATAAAGATAAATCGATTTCAGCATTGTTCAGTAGTTGTTATATTATTGATGTAGTATGTTCACAGTATACATGAGAGCAACATTACGGTAGTATGACTGTATCCTTCCAACCCCGTTGGCTTCCCCACCTCCACCCATACACACAATACTTTGTGTATTGCTGAGAATGCGCCTATTATTTAAATCGATTTATTTCGTAATTTTAGAAGCGAGATTAGAAACAAAATCATATAGCTACATCTCTCCTCTGTATATATGTTGAATTTCAATAAACGGAGACAAGTACTAATTAAGTAACAGTGCCGTCCGACCCAAGACGGCAACATTCATATTCATTTAGAAAGACGACCGGCTACAAAACAATTAAATAATTTCGTTATGTAAACACATATATTTAAAATGTATGTGTCCATGTATTTTACACTAGATTTTTGATCTTTACATGCTTTGGGTTAATGTCAGAGTGCCCAATTTATTTTAACAAACAATGTTGCAACGGTATATCGGATAATGAAATCATGATGGCAGCAATATACGTTGCAGAGTTAATTTTCGAAATCAGAAAAAGCGATAAACTAATATAAGTTTAACAGGCAGAAAGAAGTATATTCTTGTAAATGTTCGTTTAAAACTGAGGGGGCGACTCGACTTTTAAAGAAAGCAAGATTGGCATGTGTCCCTTTAACCAAGTAAATAAATGACTGACGAATAACAGACATGCTACTGTCAGTAACAAACATGAATTTGTGTAAACTCGAAGATTGCATAACATAAACATGTGGACATGAATCTGTGGTGTTGTGAAACACTGTACGCGTGAATAAAAAAAGTGCGGGTCTGTTATCTTTATAGGGCATATATAGTTTTATATATATATATATATATATATATTTATATATATTATTCTTTTATATTTATTTGTATGGTCCCAGAACGCAGTCATACTCACTACTATATTGAAAGTAAATACTGAATATACATGTGCGGTGTGTTACGATCTGTAGTATTTGAAAACAGACATATTAAACATTTCCCTGAAAATATATAACGATGATAAATACTATATTCATTAGAATTATTTTTTCCTGAAAAAAATATACATGTTTGTTTTCAGCAGTTGAAATCTATTATATTCTGCGAATATTGCTACTTTGAAAATTTGAATACGTCTGTTTTCATCAAATAGCATGTTTTGTTTGTTTGAATATTATTTTTTAAATTTATGACTCGGAATATGTCTTACACACTGTTGAATCCTGTAATTTAACAACAAGTGGTTTTGTTCACAGGCGACAGTATCGATGAACAAAACCACTTGTTTTACTGGATTCTACATTGTGCAAGAAAATATTCATATATTATACCATTAATATTATAACATGTGTGTTGTAACATATGCTTATCCTTGTTTATAAATGTTTGATAGTGGATGTCAGCAGGGAACTTGACCTTTGACCTAAAAATCAAACGAATTATCCTCTTTCCACTGTCCACCAATGAAGTTTCATGAAATTTGCTTTAGGTAAAAGGAAAAACTGTGTGGGCAAGACTTTTCATTTTCCGGTCATGGTAACGGACCTTTCAACTACTGACTTCAAAATAAACAGGGATTATCATTTCACCAAAGGCAGTCAAAGTATGACGTTTTATGAAATTAGCTTTAGAGAAAGTAAAAAAGAGTTTCATTGCGGACACGATTTTTCATTATCTAGTCACTGTGACGTTGACCTTAGATTTACTGACCTCAATATTAATAGGGATCATACTCTTACCAAAGGCAGTCAACCCATGACGTTTGAATATATTTACTTCAGGGAACATAGAGTTACGGTGCGGACAATGGTTTTCATGATCGGATCAGGGACCTTGACATTTGATCTCGAACTAAATAGGGGTCATTCTCTCAACAAATGCATTCAACCCATGTAGTTTCATGATACATGTATTTGCTTCAGTAAATAAGGAGTTACACTGTGGCCAAGGTATTAGGGTTATATTGACCTTTGACTTATTAACCTCAAAATCATCAAACGGTGAAATAGTCTTATCACAGGCAGTCAACCCATGGCGTTTCTACAGACTTCCTTCAGGGAAACAGAAGTTACAATTCGTTTCATTATCCGGTCAGTGACCTTGACCGTTGACCCACTCAACATCAAAAGGATCACCCTCCCTACAATATTTGATATGCACATACTGATGCTTCGTACAAAGTTTCGTCAAAATCCAAAAAGTAGCGCAGACAAGATTTGTGACGGACGAACGGAAAGGCCAAATAAAATCTGTCTCACCTACCACTTTGTGGTGGAAGACAGACTTCTAAAGACAATATATTAGTTCATATGTATCCTTTATTAAGCAATAATTAAGG
Source organism: Cyrtodaria siliqua (assembly GCA_037043455.1). Classification (NCBI taxonomy): domain Eukaryota; kingdom Metazoa; phylum Mollusca; class Bivalvia; order Adapedonta; family Hiatellidae; genus Cyrtodaria; species Cyrtodaria siliqua. The sequence continues at coordinate 18,775 of JAWPHD010014248.1, read as the reverse complement.
GAACATAAACTTCAGCATTGACTCGTGCCGGTGGTGTACATGGAGTCTTCTTCCGCATGACGTGCAGCCTGAAAGAAAATAAAAAGTAATAATAAGTAGAGCATAGTATTCAATTTGAATCAGGTGTTGCGAGGGGGAGCTAGGGCATGTTTTGGGGAATGGGACAGTTTTAAAAAATAACTATTGTTAAACGCCTCCTTAACACGTTGTTTAGGTTATTTCGAGCCGCCCCAAAGAGAGGAAGAAAGATACATAGGCATCCAGGAACCCTGCCCTACGCGTATACCGTGCTTGGAGGACAGACTCCGATACACAGGACCACCAGGTTTACGTTCCCATCAGTCGAACGAGGCTAGCAGAACACATCGAAGTAACCCAGTGGCGCCAGTAAGACTCGAATTCGTGTTCACTGGATTCAAAGCCGATATGCTATAAACGTCCCTTGACCAAAACTGAGTAAATGGCACATCAAATAAAGGGTCAATACATATTATATTGTGTATCATACGAGTATATGATTGACCTGACATGATTACAGAACAATTTTAATGTATTTTTCACCCAACAGTACTACAGCAAGAATCTATTATAAGGAAAGTTAAATCTGACAGAGGGTGCAATGCTCTATAAGGCATTTTTACTAGAAGGGGAATAAAATACAACTCTTGCCAAAAATCTAAAATTGTTAAATTTTACACGTTTTGTTCATAGGAGATTTTAATTTAATGACTTAGTAAGGTCATTTTACATGGGGAGAAAACATTAATATACAACTAATTATTTTCTATCTCAAAACCTGGTGATGTCGTCAGTTTTAGAAATAAAACACGATTAATAGGGCAGTAAGACACTTTTGTAGATGTGTGGTCTTCTGATGTGAAAATGTCTAAAACAGACACAAGATTGGAAATTTGCTCTGTGTCCCTTTAATAAATTGAGGACCCATCACATAGACCATAATCACATTGTAATTAGTTGATGTTAAGGGGACACACCACAATCTTGAAGTATTTATCAAGCATTAACATTAGCATCTCCATTTGTTAACCTGGTAACATTTTAAATTTAAACCTGCTTCCATTAAAAATTAAATAAAAGTGTTTCATTTTGTCTTCGTTATTCTACCAAATACTTAATTATATTATAGGTGCACTATTATCAACAGTAAGTAATGTGTAAAACAGTTTCTTCTGAACTATTCTAATAAATAATATTAATGATGCACAAATGCAAACTATGCAGAAAAATTTCAATTATTTTCCCACGGTTTGCTTGTAACTTTGTTTGTATCAGACTTAGTTTATCTTCATCACCTGTTGTCAATTGTTTTATCATGTCTGGTATTTTATCAATATTATAATCACGTATGATTCTTGTTATTCTTCTTTGACAATATTGACATGTTATCGCATCATCTGCTTTTTCCGGATTGCCTACATTGATAATTTTATTTTTATTCATGTCAAGATCACTTCTGAAAACATTTTCCTGGTTTCTACCCTTGTGAAGATAATTAACCAAATGTTTTTGTTTTACATACTCAGACAGCACAATACCAAAGTTCGTAATATTAACACTGCCAGTAGTAACTTCCTCGCCAAGATCATTAAAGCCCCATTATATAATATATGATTAGATTAAATTTCACCAGTGAAGTTTCTCCTGACTAACTTTCTAGGGCGATCCAGATACAGAAAGTCATACTGCTTGTCAGTCGCTTTTCTGTACTGCTCTTTGCTGACATCTTGTTCTTTGGAAAGCATACCCAGCTCGCGATTAACCGGAGTCGCAAAGAAGATGTTATGAGAACAGTTCAAACGAATGTCTTTGGGAGTTTTGTAATAGGATTGAGATAAATAAATTACGCAACATTTGTTGTGTCTTCCCTGGATGAAATAATTAACAATATCATTTTGATTGCGTTCACAAACATAATCATCAAAAATGAATATCTTCTGGTCATCTGAATCTAAAGTATCCACAGGGATAACTTGATCATTTGAACATTTTAATATATCTTCAACCGAAATTTTATTCTTTTTTGCTACCTTTTCAAGTTTTTGTGACAAAACCTGATACTTAGACTGTTCCAAGTTTTTAGCAAACAAGTAAATCTTGTCATAGTAAACCAACGGTTTCAGCAACATGTGAACTAACGTGTTTGTCTTTCCAGAACCTGAATTACCACATATAAGCATCATAAAACAACAATCTGGCATGAAGTTCCATATCTGTTTAAAATTACCGTTTTCTGTCTTCATGTCATAGTTTGGAATTTCCATTATAATAATAGTCAGATAATATTAATATTATCCAAGTATTATTATATATGTCTAAAGTGTATTGTGGAATAAAACAAATCCCTCGTGGTAAACAACTTGGAACAGAAGCAGAATGTTTTAAAGCTAATCAAGTCAGATATTATATATTACAAAAAGTTAAGATGAATATCCCAGGACCTACAAAACAAAAAGATGCAGATCCTACTGTCTGGAGATCAACAATGAAAAATCCAGGGAGTCTATCAAAAACAGAAGAAAAGCCAAATATTATTTATTTGCTAGGATTAGAAGCAGAACGAAAACATATAAATAAAATGTTAAGCAAATCTGAATCTCCCAGTGAGATAGCACGTCTGGAAAAGACGCTGGTTAAAAAACAAAATGAGGCTAAAAAAGCGCATGCAAATCTTAGACTCATAAGAAAAAAATTAAAAGCGGCTAAACATGCAGCTGAGAAAGCGGCTAAACCTGCAGTCAAGAGGGCAGTTAAGCCTCCGGTTAAAAAGAAAGCAGTTAAACCCGCGGCTAAAAAGAAAACAAAAACTACGTAATACTTGATTTAAATTAACTTGGTTTAACTTATATCAACTTATCTTAATTTATCTTATTTTAATCTAACTTATATCATTATATGTCTTTGTTAAAATGAAAAGAATTAGCAGATAAAATGAAAATATCGAATAATCTTGTTAAAGAATTTGAAAATAAAGTTATTCAAAAAAGACTAGAACAATTAGCTAGTCGTGATTTGTACAAAGAAATATTTAAACCTGTAACTAGCGAAATAAAAAGTCAGTCAGAACAGCTGACCGAGCAGTTAGCTTCTCTTCCGAAAATAAGTCAGCAATTAGCTGCTCTTCCATCAGCAATAGGCGAGGAAGTACAAGAACAAAAAACGTACAAGGGATTATCCCAGTTATTCGCTGAAGAAACTCCTATGGCAAAATTCGATGATAATTTTAATGTTGGTATGAATGAAGCCGTGATAAAAGCATATGGCTATCCTTTACCAGACGAATTAGTCCAGAATGTGGCAACCACCGGTGAGTATTATTTTGATCCCTTGTTTGCAGATGTTTCTAATAAAATCGATACAATTGGACGCGACAGGGGTATGCTATCCAAGCAGATAAAAAAAGAAAAAGATGTAACAAAAAAAGCAGCATATGAGCTAGATAGGCAAGCTCTAATAAACGAGTCAAAAGCTTTGGTAGATTATAGAAGTAGGATTACTGATTTAATTTCGTTAAGCAAAATCATATTACCTGGAAAAACCGTTTCAGGAAAAGGATTACAACAAAATAAAAATTCCTACAAAGTTGACAAAGATGGCTACTATGGAATGTTGCAAATTGATTTACCCAAGCTTGTTGGTCATCACAAACTTATTGCCAAACAAGGAGAAGCAGTTGTGCTAGATCTAAAAGCAGATGATGATTTTATAGACTTGATAACAAAGCGTTACAATAATAAAAAAACTTATTCAAAGCTGTCTCAGAATGCTTTTAAGAAACTAACAGAATTATCTGATTTACCAATTCATAAAGGTTCTTCAAAGTTCAAAAAGATTTTAGGAGGTTGTGTTGATGTTGAATATTACAATAGTCCCAAAGATCTGATGGATGACCTAAAGTTAGTAGGTGGAAGTATCGAATCAGGAAATAATAGACCACAGTTAATAATAAAGGTATTAGCATAATCAATGAATTATTAAAAATAGGTAAAATATCATCCAAAGAACACGAGCAACTATTTTCTTAATATTTTAATTAAATTATTGTCTAACTGTAATTATACATGAAAACTAAAGAAGAATTAAATGATCATTTGACACGGCTTGTGGCTGCATACAGACGTAGTTATAAATTATGCGGCATCATAAACACAACATTACAAATTGTTAGTGGAATAATTGGTTGTACTGCTGTATTAGTATTGATTCCGGCAATTCATGTTTTCGTGATTGCAGTCGGTGCAGTTCCTCCAGTAGTTGCTGTTTTTGCAAGCAAAACAAGAATAGCAGACAAAAAGACTTTGTTAAAAACACATCATAGGAGTTTCAAACAACTTATATCATATGCCAAACAACCACAGGACTAGAAAATGATGAGGAGATAATTAGGATTGTCTTTAATAAAATATTAGAGATTCAAGAGAATGATAATTTCACAGAACCTCTGGAAATGTATATGAAAAGATTCAAGTTAAACGGTCATGGCATTCAGTCGTAATTCTTGTCTGACTTGTTTCCATATCCTATCGTATTTTTCTCTGGTTGATTTTGTTTTAATCGGTTTTGTTTGTTTTCCTATTTTTAATATTTTAAATATTTTCTGAAAAATGTATTCAAATTTGATTGATCTTTTTCGACCCTCTATTTGATCTAAAATATTTACAATTTTGTAAAACAAATCTTCAAATCGTTGTCTATTTTTAGAAGACAAATCATATTCTACCAAGTATTTATCTCAATGATACTTTCTGTGGTAAATAGTTTTCTTTCGGCTGTAATTGTAACCTGCAATAAGATTGTAGCCATTGTGAGTGCCACAATTAAGACAAACACGCTCGTTATCAAAAACTTCACAAGTATCGTTACACTTTATACATGTGTAAGTACACTTATAACAAAGCTATGCTAAGGTACAATATTTACAAAGCTTCTTTTTATTAGTCATGTAAAATAAGATGCAATCTGAGCACACCTCAAGATTTGACAGAAAGAATCATAACAATGGTAAAACAACTAAAACTGTCATGGAAAATAAAAAAAGGAGATATAAACAAACTGCTTGCTTTTTGTAAAAAACAAATTTCAGAGGCAACCAGTTACCATCCAACAGTATACACAGATTCTTTTATTGCTTACTACAGCATTTTGTTAGACAAAGGAATTAAAATTATTATGTACGGATAAATAAAAAAATGTAATCTTTAATATATGAGTAATTACAGTTATGCAGAAGAAGGAAGAAGACATTTTGAAGAGGAACAGAAGGTTTATGAGAAAGTAGCTGCTTACGAGCAGGCTCTTTTAATCAAGACAAATGAACTTATCAAAGAGTTTGAGACAGTTCACATGCAAAGATTGTCAGATGATATTGCAGCTTTTAAAAAAGATTGGGTAATAAAAGTTGAGATTGAGTGTATTGATGCTGTAAAGCTTCTCACAGATCTAGCAGAAAAAGAAATTAAGATTTTTAATGAAACACAATTAACAGTAATGTCTGAAAATGTTGAGTTGTTCAGAGATAATCTAATCAGCAATCTAGAAAAAACTCATGTGATTAATACTGATATCGGATGTTACGAGGACTTTGAAACGTTTGTCGAAAGTTTAAAAGAAATGATTGATGCAGAAGTTTTTGATAAAGACGAGTTTATAAACTATTGCAAATACAGGATAAACATGAAATCACTAGCAGCTGGAGGTGATCTTGAAACTGCTGATTTTGATATATACTGCAAATATCATGTAAAAATAATACAGATGATAGATAATAGAGTTCTTGAAGAAAAATGCTTTCGGAGATACTTAGACATTCTCCTGGATAATGAAATAGATGCTCTCTTGGATGAGGTTGCTAACGAGGACACCGGTGAACATATTTATGAGGTTACTAATGAGGATACCGGTGAGGACACCGATGAGGACGCTGACGAGGATATCGATGGGGACGCCGACGAGGGTGTAAATATTAAATAAAATAATGATGGGAGACATAGCAACAGGTCCCGCAACCACATACAAAACAGCTTACTTTAATTCTAAAGCGGCGACAATATTAACAGAAAATAATATTATCGAGGCGCTGGACAAAGCACAGGAAGAAATTATAAATAGAATTGGAAATTGGATTCAGATGGGAATAGGTTGGGTAACTGAGACACTAGACGCACACTATATAAATCGAATAAAGTATAAGCCTTTACGGGGTAGCTCTTATTTGGATTTAACAAAAGAACTTGCTAATTCTAGAAAAGGATTGATAAATATAAAAAATGAAAAAGATAACGAGTGCTTTAGATGGTGCCATTTGGCTTATGAATTTCCTGCTAATAATAAACCACAAAGAATAAAAAAGTACAAAAAGTATATTGAAGATCTAAATTATGAAGGAATTACATTTCCTGTTACTGTCAAACAAATCCCAAAAATAGAAAAACAAAACAACATTTGTTTTAACATATTTGGGTATGAAGATTATCAAGTATACCCTTTGCACATATCAAAAAATAAAGCAGAGAAAACATGTGATATGCGTTTAATAACCGAAGAAGAAAAAAGTCATTACGTGTGGATTAAAGATTTTGACAGACTAATGTTTAGTCAAACAGCATACGAGGGGAAAAATGGTTTTGTAAAACATGCTTGCTGTGCTTTAAATTAGAAAGAGTTCTGGAAAAACATAAACCTGTGTGTCTTTCACTTAACGGAAAACAAGCAGTAGAGATGCCAAACAAAGATGAAAAAGTTAAGTTTAAAAACTATGACAGACAGCTAATGGTTCCGTTTGTTATATATGCTGATTTTGACAGTAACCGAAAGTATTTATTCAGTATCAAACAATCCTAAAAAATCACATACAGAAGCATATCAAAAGCATACTGATTGCAGTTACGGGTACAAGGTTGTTTGTTGCTATGGTGATCAGTATTCAAAACCAGTTGTAACGTATAGAGGACCAAACGCTGTTTACAAGTTTTTAGAAAAAATGATAGAAGAAGAAAAGTGGTGCAAGAAAACTATGAATGCAATCTTTAAAAAAGATCTAGTAATGTCACAGGAAGAAGAAGCCAGATTCCAAAATTCTAAATCATGTCATATTTGTGGTAATGGTTTTGCAACAACTCTCAAAAAAGGCGACGCGGGTTATACAGTGGCATACAAAAACTCCATCAGAAAAGTCAGGGACCATTGTCACATAACTGGGAAGTATAGGGGAAGCGCTCATGACATATGTAATATTAATTTCAGGTTGACTAGAAAAATACCTGTTGTGTTTCATAACTTGAGAGGATATGACTCTCACTTCATAATGCAGCACATCGGGAAGTTTAAACGAAACATTTATGTTATACCGAATAACATGGAAAAGTACATGGCTTTTATATTAGGACAAAGTTTGGTGTTTATTGACAGTTTTCAGTTTATGTCTCAATCATTAGGAAATTTAGTAAAAAACATCCCTTCGTTTCAATACACTTCTCAGGAATACTCTGGCGACGAGCTAGAATTAATAAAACGAAAAGGCGTTTATCCTTATGATTACATGAATAGTTTTGAACGCTTCAAGGATACAAAGTTACCTGACAAAGATAGCTTTTATTCTCAATTAAATGATGAGCACATTTCAGATGCAGATTATGATCATGCTAAAACAATATGGAAAACATTTAAGATTAAACATATGGGAGAATATCATGATCTGTATCTTAAGACTGATGTGCTATTGCTGACAGATGTTTTTGAAAACTTTAGAAAAATGTGCATTGAGTATTACAAATTAGATCCTTGTCATTACTTCAGTAGTCCTGGTTTAGCCTGGGATGCATGCCTCAAGATGACTGGTATCCAACTTGATTTAATAACTGATATTGATCAATATGTGTTTGTGGAAAAAGGATTAAGAGGTGGCACAAGTTATATCGCAAACAGATATTCACAGGCTAACAATAAATATATGAAAAACTATGACAAGAAAAAAGAAAGCAAGTACATAATATATCTCGATGCTAATAACTTGTACGGGTGGGCTATGTGCCAACCGTTACTTACTGGCAACTTCAAGTGGGTTAACAAGATTGAAAAAGGAAAATCAAATTACATTGTCGAGTGCGATATTACGTTTCCTGAGAAACTACATGACTTGCATAATGATTATCCTCTCGCCCCGGAAAGTTTAAATATCAAAGATGAGTGGTTGTCAGACTATTGTAAAAATTTAAAACAAAAGTTTAATTTAGGACATTGTAGAGTTAATAAACTTGTTACGACGTTGAAAAATAAAGAAAAGTATGTCGTGCATTTTAGAAACTTAGAATTGTATAAAAAGCTTGGATTGAAGGTAACAAAAATACACCGAATACTGCAGTTCGACGAATCAAAGTGGTTAAAAACATACATAGACTTTAATACTGCCAAGAGAACAGCTGGTAAAAATGCTTTTGAAAAGGATTTCTTCAAACTGATAAACAATTCAGTTTTTGGTAAAACTATAGAAAATTTAAGAAAAAGAATTAATGTTAAATTGACTCACGACGAGGAGGTTCTCTTAAAATATGCAGCAATACCTTCATGTTGTGATGTTGGCATGTATATTTTAGACTTGTCAAAATATTTGATGTATGATTTTCATTACAACTATATCAAAAACAAATATGATAGAAAAGCTAAGTAATTATTTACTGATACCGATTCCTTGTGTTATGAAATAAAAACGAAAGATGTGTATGCGGACTTTTACAAGGATAACGAACTGTTTGATAATTG
>JAWPHD010014247.1:0-62520 GCA_037043455.1 Cyrtodaria siliqua | reverse complement strand
ATGTGTATTGAGTATGCTCATTGTACAGATATAACTAAGAAACATATCTCTGCAAGGTATATGTATTGAGAATGTTCATTGTACAGATATAATAAAGAAACGTATTTCTGCAAGGTATGTCTACTGAGTATGCACATTGTAAAGATATAATAAAGAAACATATCTCTTCAAGGTATGTATATTGAGTATCCCCATGGTACAGATATAATAAAGAAACATAACTATTCAAGGTATGTGTATTGAATATGCTCATTGTACTGATATAATAAATAAAAAAAACATAACTCTGCAAGGTATGTGTATTGAATATGCTCATTGTACAGATATGATAAAGAAATATAACTCTACAAGCTATGACAACTGTGTATGCTCATTGTACAGATATAATAAAGAAACATAACTCTACAATGTATGTGTATTGAGTATGCTCATTGTACAGATATAAGAAAGAAATATAACCTGCAAGGCATGTGTATTGAGTATGCTCATTGTATAGATATAATAAAGAAACATAACTCTGCAAGGTATGTGTATTGAGATGCTCATTGTACAGATATAATAAAGAAACATAACTCTGCAAGGTATGTGTATTGAGTATGCTCATTGTACATATATTATAAAGAAATTTAACTCTACAAGGTATGTATATTGAGTATGCTCATTGTACAGATATAATAAAGAAACATAACTCTACAATGTATGTCTACTGAGTATGCTCATTGTACAAATATAATAAAGAAACACAACTCTACAAGGTATGTGTATTGAGTATGCTCATTGTAAATATATAATAAAAACACATAACTCTGCAAGGTATGTGTATTGGGTATGCTCATTGTATAGATATAATAAAGAAATATAACTATACAAGGTATGACAACTGTGTATGCTCATTGTACCGATATAATACAGAAATATAACTCTACAAGGTATGTGTATTGAGTATGCTCATTGTACAGATATAATATAGAAACATACCTCTGCAAGGCATGTGTATTGATATAATAAAGAAATATAACCTGCAAGGCAAGTGTATTGAGTATGCTCATTGTACAGATATAATAAAGAAAAATAACTCTGCAAGTCATGTGTATTTAGTTTTCTCATTTTACATATAAAATAAGCAATCATAACTCTGTAAGGCATGTTCATTGTACAGATATAATAAAGAAACATAACTCTGCATGGTATGTGTATTGAGTAGGCTCATTGTACAGATATAATAAAGAAAGATAACTCTGCAAGGCATGTGTATTGAATATGCTCATTGTACAGATATAAAAAAGAAACATAACTATACAAGGTATATGTATTGAGTATGCTCATTGTACAGATATAATAAAGAAACATAACTATATAAGGTATGTGTATTGAGTATGCTCATTGTACAGATATAATAAAGAAACTTAACTCTGCAAGATATGTATACTGAGAATGCTCATTGTACAGATATAATAAAGAAACTTACCTCTGCAAGGTATGTGTATTGAGTATGCTCATTTTACAGATATAATAAAGAAACATAACTCTGCAAGGTATGTGTATTGAGTATGCTCATTGTACAGATATAATAAAGAAACATAACTCTACAAGGTATGTGTATTGAGTATGCCCATTGTTCATATATAAGAACGAAACAGAACTGTACAAGGTATGTGTATTGAGTATGCTCATTGTACAGATATAATAAACAAACATAACTATACATTGTATGTGTATTGAGTAGGCTCATTGTACAAATATAATGAAGTAAAAAAACTCTACAAGGTATGTCAACTGTGTATGCTCATTGTACAGATATAATAAAGAAACATAACTCTACAAGGTATGTGTACTGAGAATGCTCATTGTACAGATATAATAAAGAAACATAACTATACTAGGTATGTGTATTGAGTATGCTCATTGTACAGATATAATAAAGAAAAATAACTCTACAAGGTATGTCAACTCTGTATGCTCATTGTACAGATATAATAAACAAACATAACTCTACAATGTATATGTATTGAGTATTCTCATTGTACAGATATAATAAAACAACATTACTATACAAGGTATGTCTACTGAGTATGCTCATTGTACAGATATAATAAAGAAACACAACTCTACAAGGTATGTGTATTGAGTATGCTCATTGTAAATATATAATAAAAACACATAACTCTGCAGGGTATGTGTATTGGGTATGCTCATTGTATAGATATAATAAAGAAATATAACTATACAAGGTATGACAACTTTGTATGCTCATTGTACCGATATAATACAGAAATATAACTCTACAAGGTATGTGTATTGAGTATGCTCATTGTACAGATATAATATAGAAACATACCTCTGCAAGGCATGTGTATTGAGTATGCTCATTGTACAGATATAATAAAGAAATATAACCTGCAAGGCAAGTGTATTGAGTATGCTCATTGTACAGATATAATAAAGAAAAATAACTCTGCAAGTCATGTGTATTGAGTTTTCTCATTTTACATATAAAATAAGCAATCATAACTCTGTAAGGCATGTTCATTGTACAGATATAATAAAGAAACATAACTCTGCATGGTATGTGTATTGAGTAGGCTCATTGTACAGATATAATAAAGAAAGATAACTCTGCAAGGCATGTGTATTGAATATGCTCATTGTACAGATATAAAAAAGAAACATAACTATACAAGGTATATGTATTGAGTATGCTCATTGTACAGATATAATAAAGAAACATAACTATATAAGGTATGTGTATTGAGTATGCTCATTGTACAGATATAATAAAGAAACTTAACTCTGCAAGATATGTATATTGAGAATGCTCATTGTACAGATATAATAAAGAAACTTACCTCTGCAAGGTATGTGTATTGAGTATGCTCATTTTACAGATATAATAAAGAAACATAACTCTGCGAGGTATGTGTATTGAGTATGCTCATTGTACAGATATAATAAAGAAACATAACTCTACAAGGTATGTGTATTGAGTATGCCAATTGTTCAGATATAAGAACGAAACAGAACTGTACAAGGTATGTGTATTGAGTATGCTCATTGTACAGATATAATAAACAAACATAACTATACATTGTATGTGTATTGAGTAGGCTCATTGTACAAATATAATGCAAGTAAAAAAACTCTACAAGGTATGTCAACAGTGTATGCTCATTGTACAGATATAATAAAGAAACATAAACTCTACAAGGTATGTGTACTGAGAATGCTCATTGTACAGATATAATAAAGAAACTTAACAATACTAGGTATGTGTATTGAGTATGCTTATTGTACAGATATAATAAAGAAAAATAACTCTACAAGGTATGTCAACTCTGTATGCTCATTGTACAGATATAATAAACAAACATAACTCTACAATGTATATGTATTGAGTATGCTCATTGTACAGATATAATAAAGAAACATTACTATATAAGGTATGTGTATTGAGTATGCTCATTGTACAGATATAATAAAGAAACTTAACTCTGCAAGATATGTATATTGAGTATAATCATTGTACAGATATAATAAAGAAACATTACAATATAAGGTATGTATATTGAGTATAATCATTGTACAGATATAATAAAGAAACTTACCTCTGCAAGGTATGTGTATTGAGTATGCTCATTGTACTGATATAATAAAGAAACATAACTCTGCAAGGTATGTGTATTGAGTATGCTCATTGTACTGATATAATAAAGAAACATAACTCTGCAAGGTCTGTGTATTGAGTATGTTCATTGTACAGATATAATAAAGAAACAGAACTGTACAAGGTATGTGTATTGAGTATGCTCATTGTACAGATATAATAAACAAACATAACTATACATTGTATGTGTATTGAGTAGGCTCATTGTACAGATATAATGAAGAAAAATAACTCTACAAGGTATGTCAACTGTGTATGCTCATTGTACAGATATAATAATGAAACATAACTCTACAAGGTATGTGTACTGAGTATGCTCATTGTACAGATATAAGAAAGAAATATAACCTGCAAGGCATGTGTATTGAGTATGCTCATTGTATAGTTATAATAAAGAAACATAACTCTGCAAGGTATGTGTATTGAGATGCTCATTGTACAGATATAATAAAGAAACATAACTCTGCAAGGTATGTGTATTGAGTATGCTCATTGTACATATATTATAAAGAAACATAACTCTACAATGTATGTATATTGAGTATGCTCATTGTACAGATATAATAAAGAAACATTACTATACAATGTATGTGTATTGAGTATGCTCATTGTACAGATATAATAAAGAAAAATTACTATACATGGTATGTCTACTGAGTATGCTCATTGTACAGATATAATAAAGAAACATAACTCTACAATGTATGTGTATTGTGTATGTCCATTGTACATATATAATAAAGTAACATAACTATACAAGGTATGTGTATTGAGTATGCTCATTGTACAGATATAATAAAGAAAAATAACTTACAAGATGTGTCAACTGTGTATGCTCATTGTACAGATATAATAAAGAAGCATAACTCTACAAGGTATGTGTATTGAGTATGCTCATTGTACAGATATAATAAAGAAACATAACTCTACAAGGTATGTGTATTGAGTATGCCCATTGTACAGATATAATAAAGAAACATTACTATACATGGTATGTCTACTGAGTATGCTCATTGTACAGATATAATAAAGAAACAGAACTCTACAAGGTATGTGTATTGAGTATGTCCATTTTACATATATAATAAAGTTACATAACTATACAAGGTATGTGTATTGAGTATGCTCATTGTACAGATATAATAAAGAAAAATAACTTTACAAGATGTGTCAACTGTGTATGCTCATTGTACAGATATAATAAAGAAGCATAACCCTACAAGGTATGTGTATTGAGTATGCTCATTGTACAGATATAATAAAGAAACATAACTCTACAAGGTATGTGTATTGAGTATGCCCATTGTACAGATATAATAAAGAAACAGAACTGTACAAGGTATGTGTATTGAGTATGCTCATTGTATAGATATAATAAAGAAAGATAACTCTGCAAGGTATGTGTATTGAATATGCTCATTGTATAGATATAATAAAGAAACATAACTCTACAAGGTATGCATATTGATAAGCAATCATAACTCTGTAAGGCTTGTTCATTGTACAGATATAATAAAGAAACATAACTCTGCAAGGTATGTGTATTGAGTATGCTCATTGTATAGATATAATAAAGAAAGATAACTCTGCAAGGTATGTGTATTGAATATGCTCATTGTACAGATATAATAAAGAAAAATAACTCTACAAGGTATGTCAACTCTGCATGCTCATTGTACAGATATAATAAAGAAATATAACTCTACAATGTATATGTATTGAGTATGCTCATTGTACAGATATAATAAAGAAACATTACTATACAAGGTATGTCTACTGAGTATGCTCATTGTACAGATATAATAAAGAAACATAACTCTACAAGGTATGTGTATTGAGTATGCTCATTGTAAAGATATAATAAAAACACATAACTCTGCAAGGTATGTGTATTGAATATGTTCATTGTACAGATATTATAAAGATACATAACTCTACAAGGTATGTATATTGAGTATGCTCATTGTACAGATATAATAAAGAAAAATAACTCTACAAGGTATGTCAACTCTGCATGCTCATTGTACAGATATAATAAAGAAACATAACTATATAAGGTATGTGTATTGAGTATGCTCATTGTACAGATATAATATAGAAACTTAACACTGCAAGATATGTATATTGAGTATGCTCATTGTACAGATATAATAAAGAAACTTAACTCTGCAAGGTATGTTTATTGAGTATGCTCATTGTACAGATATAATAAAGAAACATAACTCTGCAAGGTCTGTGTCTTGAGTATGTTCTTTGTACAGATATCAATAAGAAACAGAACTGTACAAGGTATGTGTATTGAGTATGCTCATTGTACAGATATAATAAACAAATAAACTATACATTTCGTATGTGTATTGAGTAGGCTCATTGTACAGATATAATGAAGAAAAATAACTCTACAAGGTATGTCAACTGTGTATGCTCATTGTACAGATATAATAAAGAAACATAACTCTACAAGTTATGTGTAATGAGTATGCTCATTGTACAGATATAATAAAGAAACATAACTATACTAGGTATGTGTATTCAGTATGCTCATTGTACAGATTTAATAAAGAAACATAACTCTGCAAGGCATGTGTATTGAGTATGCTCATTGTACAGATATAATAAAGAAAGAAAACTCTGCAAGGTATGTGTATTGAATATGCTCATTGTACAGATATTATAAAGAAACATAACTCTACAAGGTATTTAAATTGGAGTATGCTCATTGTACAGATATAATAAAGAAAAATAACTCTACAAAGTATGTCAACTCTGTATGCTCATTGTACAGATATAATAAAGAAATTTAACTCTACAATGTATATGTATTGAGTATGCTCATTGTACAGATATAATAAAGAAACATTTCTATACAAGGTATGTCTACTGATTATGCTCATTGTACAGATATAATAAAGAAACATAACTCTACAAGGTATGTGTATTGAGTATGCCCATTGTAGAGATATAATAAAGAAACATACCTATACAAGGTATGTGTATTGAGTATGCTCATTGTACAGATATAATAAAGAAACATAAACTATACAAGGTATGTGTATTGAGTA
Organism: Cyrtodaria siliqua; assembly: GCA_037043455.1. Lineage (NCBI taxonomy): Eukaryota > Metazoa > Mollusca > Bivalvia > Adapedonta > Hiatellidae > Cyrtodaria > Cyrtodaria siliqua. Next base: position 55,797 of record JAWPHD010014247.1, on the reverse strand, counting down.
CGCTCATTGTACAGATATAATAAAGAAACATAACTCTGCAAGATATGTATATTGAGTATGCTCATTGTACAGATATAATAAAGAAACATACCTCTGCAAGGTATGTGTATTGAGTATGCTCATTGTACAGATATAATGAAGAAACATAACTCTGCAATGTCTGTGTATTGAGTATGCTCATTGTACAGATATAATAAAGAAACATAACTCTACAAGGTATGTCTACTGTGTATGATCATTGTAGAGATATAATAAAGAAACATAACTCTACAAGGTATGTGTAATTTAGTATGCCCATTGTACAGATATAATAAAGAAACAGAACTGTACAAGGTATTTCTACTGAGTATGCTCATTGTACAGATATAATAAAGAAACATAACTATACAAGGTATGTGTATTGAGTATGCTCATTGTACATATATATTAAAGAAGCATAACTATAAAAAGATATGTGTATTGAGTATGCTCATTGTACATATATAATAAAGAAACATAACTCTGCAAGGCATGTGTATTGAGTATGCTCATTTTGCAGATATAATAAGCAATCATAACTCTGTAAGGCATGTGCATTTCACAGATAAAATAAAGAAACATAACTCTGCAAGGTATGTGCATTGAGTATGCTCATTGTAATTATATAATAAAGAAATATAACTCTAAAAGGTATGTCAACTGTGTATGCTCATTGTACAGATATAATAAAGAAATTTAACTCTACAATGTATATGTATTGAGTATGCTCATTGTACAGATATAATAAAGAAACATTTCTATACAAGGTATGTCTACTGATTATGCTCATTGTACAGATATAATAAAGAAACATAACTCTACAAGGTATGTGTATTGAGTATGCCATTGTAGAGATATAATAAAGAAACATACCTATACAAGGTATGTGTATTGAGTATGCTCATTGTACAGATATAATAAAGAAACATAACTATACAAGGTATGTGTATTGAGTACGCTCATTGTACAGATATAATAAAGAAACATAACTCTGCAAGATATGTATATTGAGTATGCTCATTGTACAGATATAATAAAGAAACATAACTCTACGTGGTATGCGTATGGAGTATGCTCATTTTGCAGATATAATAAAGAAACATATCTGTTCATGGTATGCGTATGGAGTATGCTCATTGTACAGATATAATAAAGAAACAGAACTGTACAAGGTATTTCTACTGAGTATGCTCATTGTACAGATATAATAAAGAAACATAACTATACAAGGTATGTGTATTGAGTATGCTCATTGTACATATATATTAAAGAAGCATAACTATAAAAGATATGTGTATTGAGTATGCTCATTGTACATATATAATAAAGAAACATAACTCTGCAAGGCATGTGTATTGAGTATGCTCATTTTGCAGATATAATAAGCAATCATAACTCTGTAAGGCATGTGCATTTCACAGATAAAATAAAGAAACATAACTCTGCAAGGTATGTGCATTGAGTATGCTCATTGTAATTATATAATAAAGAAATATAACTCTAAAAGGTATGTCAACTGTGTATGCTCATTGTACAGATAAAATTAAGAAACATTAATCTACAAGGTATGTGTATTGAGTATGCTCATTGTACATATAAAAACAAAACATAACTATACAAGGTATGTTTATTGAGTATGCTCATTGTACATATATTATAAAGGAACACAACTCTGCAAGGAATGTGTATTGAGTATGCTACTTTTACAGATATAATAAGCAATGAAAACGCTGTAAGGCATGCTCATTGTACAGATATAATAAAGAAACATAACTATACAAGGTATGTGTATTGAGTAAGCTCATTGTACAGATATAATACAGAAAAATAACACTACAAGTTATGTCAACTGTGTATGCTTATTGTACAGATATAATACAGAAAAATAACACTACAAGGTATGTCAACTTTGTATGCTCATTGTATAGATATAATAAAGAAACATAACTATACAAGGTATGTGTATTGAGTATGCTCATTGTACAGATATAATACAGAAAAATAACACTACAAGGTATGTCAACTGTGTATGCTCATTGTACAGATATAATAGAGAAACATAACTCTACAATGTATGTATCTTGAGTATGCTCATTGTACAGATATAAAAAAGAAACATAACTATACAAGGTATGTGTATTGAGTATGCTCATTGTACAGATTTAATAAAGAAACATAACTCTGCAGGGCATATGTATTGAGTATGCTACATTTACAGATATAATAAGCAATCATAACGCTGTAAGGCATGCTCATTGTACAGATATAATAAAGAAACATAACTATACAAGGTAAGTGTATTGAGTATGCTCATTGTACAGATATAGTGAAGAAACATATTTCTATAAGGTTTGTTTATTGAGTATGCCCATTGTACAGATATAATAAAGAAACATAACACTGCAAGGTATGTATATTGAGTATGCTTATTGTACAGATAATATAAAGAAACATAACTATGCAAGGTATGTGTATTGAGTATGCTCATTGCATAGATATAATAAGGAAATATAACTCTACAAGGCATGTGTATTGAGTATGCTCATTGTACAGATAAAATAAAGAAACATAAATAAGCAACGTATGTATATTGAGTATGCTCATTTTAAAGATGTAATAGAGAAATATATCTCTGCAACCTATGTGTATTGAGTATGCTCATTTTACAGATATAATAAAGAAACATATCTCTGCAAGTTATGTGTATTGAGTATGCTCATTGTACAGATATAATAAAGAAACATAACTTTGCAAAGCATGTCTACTGAGTATGCTCTTTGTACATATATAATCAACAAACATAACTCTACATAGTATGTTTATTGAGAATGTCCAATTGTACACATAAAATAAAGAAACATAACTATGCAAGGTATGTGTATTGATTATGCTCAGTCTACAGATATAATAAATAAAAATATCTCTGCAGCTAATATATTGAGTATGCTCATTGTACAGATATAATTAGGAAACATAACTCTGCAAGGTATGCCTACTGAGTATGCCCATTGTACAGATATAATAAAGAAACATAACTCTACAAGGTATGTGTATGGAGTATGTCCATTGAACAGATATAATTAAGAAACATAACTATACAAGGTATGTGTATTGATTATGCTCATTTTACAGATATAATAAAGAAACATAACTCTGCAAGTTTTGTATATTGAGTAGGCTCATTGTACAGATATAATAAAGAAACATATCTGTGCAAGTTATGTATATTGAGTATGCTCATTGTACAGATATAATAAAGAAACATAATTCTGCAAGGTATGTGTATTGTGCATGCTCATTGTACAGATATAATAAAGAAATATAACTCTGCAAGGTATGTATATTGAGTATGCTCATTGTACAGATATAATGAAGAAACATAACTCTATAATGTATGTGTATTGTGTATGCTCATTGTACAATTATAATAAAGAAACATAACTCTGCAAGGTATGTGTATTGAGTGTGCTCATTGTACAGATATAATAAAGAAACATATCTCTGCAACTAATGTATATTGAGTATGCATACTGTACAGATATAATAAAGAAACATCACTTTGCAACCTATGTGTAATGAGTATGCTCATTTTACAGATATAATAAAGAAACATAACTCTGCAAGGTAGGCTTACTGAGTATTATCATTGTACAGATATAATAATGAAACATAACTATACAAGGTATGGGTATTAAATATGCTCATTGTACCGATATAATAAAGAAACATAACTCTGCAGGGTATGTGTATTGAGTATGCTCATTGTACAGATATAATAAAGAAACATAAATCTACAAGATATGTGTATTGAGTGTGCTAATTTTACAGATATAATAAAGAAACATAACTATACAAGGTATGTGTATTGAATATGCTCATTGTACAGATATAATAAAGAAACATAACTCTGCAGGGTATGTGTATTAAGTATGCTCATTGTACAGATATAATAAAGAAACATAAATCTACAAGATATGTGTACTGAGTGTGCTCATTGTACAGATAAAATAAAGAAACATAACTATACAAAGTATGTCAACTGTGTATGCTCATTGTACAGATATAATAAAGAAACATAAATCTACAAGGTATGTGTATTGAGTGTGCTCATAGTACAGATATAATAAAGAAACATAACTATACAAGGTATGTGTATTGAGTATGCTCATGGTACTGATACAATAAAGAAACATAACTCTGCATTGCATGTCTATTGAGTATGCTCATTTTACAGATATAATAAGCATTCATAACTCTGTAAGACATGTGCATTGTACAGATAAAATAAAGACACATAATTCTGCAAGGTATGTGTATTGAGTAAGCTCATTGTACAGATATAATAAAGAAACATAAGACTGCAAGATATGTATATTGAGTATGCTGATTGTACAGATATTATAAAGAAACATAACTAAACAAGGTATGTATATTGATATGCTCATTGTACAGATATAATAAAGAAACATATCTCTGCAAGTTATGTATATTGGGTATGCTCATTGTACAGATATAATAAAGAAATATAACGCTGCAAGGTATGTATATCGAGTATGCTCATTGTACAGACATAAAGAAGAAACATAACTCTATATGGTATGTGTACTGAGTATGCTCATTGTACAGATATAATAAGAAACATAACTCTATAAGTTATGTATATTAAGTATACTCATTGTACAGATACAATAAAGAAACATAACTCTGCATGGCATGTGTATTGAGTATGCTCCTTTTACAGATATAATAAGCATTCATAACTCTGTAAGACATCTGCATTGTACAGATAAAAGAAAGACACATAATTCTGCAAGGTATGTGTATTGAGTATGCTCATTTTACAGATATAATAAAGAAACATAACTCTGCAGGGTATGTGTATTGAGTATGCTCATTGAAAATATAGTATAAAGAAATTTAACTCTACATGGTATGTATATTGAGTAAGCTCATTGTACAGATATAATAAAGAAACATAACTCTACAAGTATGTGTATTGAGAATCTCATTGTACAGATATAATAAATAAAAAATAACTCTGCAAGGAATGTGTATTGAGTATGCTCATTCTACAGATATAATAAAGAAATATAAATCTGTAAGGTATGTGTTATGAGTATGCTCATTGTACAGATATAAGGAAGAAACATAACTGTAAAACGTATGTGTACTGAGTATGCACATTGTACAGATATAATAAAGAAATATAACTCTACCAGGTATGCCAACTGTGTATGCTCATTGTACATATATAATAAAGAAACATAAATCTACAAGATATGTGTATTGAGAGTGCTCATTGTAACGATATAATAAAGAAAGATAACTATACAAGGTATGTGTATTGAGTATGCTCATTGTACAGATAAAATAAAGAAACATAACTCTGCAAGGCCTGTGTATTGAGTATGTTCCTATTACAGATATAATAGGCATTCATAACTCTGTAAGGTATGTGCATTGAACAGATAAAATAAAGACACATAACTCTTCAAGGTATGTGTATTGAGTATGCTCATTATACAGATATAATAAAGAAACATAACTCTGCAAGGTATGTGTATTGAGCATGCCGATTATACAGATATTATAAAGAAACATAACTAAACAAGGTTTGTATATTAAGTATGCTCATTGTATAGATATAATAAAGAAACATAATTCTGCAAGGTATGTGTATTGAGCATGCTCATTGTACAGATATAATAAAGAAATATAGCTCTGCAAGGTATGTTTATCGAGTATGCTCATTGTACAGATATAATGAAGAAACATAACTCTATAAGGTATGTGTACTGAGTATGCTGATGGTACAGATATAATAAAGAAACATAACTCTGCAAGGTATGTATATTGAGTATGCTCATTGTACAGATATAATAAAGAAATATAACTCTGCAAGTTATGTTTACTGAGTACAATCATTGTACAGGTATAATAAACAAAAAAAACTCTGCAAGGTATGTGTATTGGGAATCTCATTATACAGATATAATAAACAAAAAATAACTCTACAGATATTATAAAGAAACATAACTAAACAAGGAATGTGTATTGAGGATGCTCATTCTACAGATATAATAAAGATACATAAATCTGCAAGGTATACGTTATGAGTATGCTCATTGTACAGATATAAGAAAGAAACATAACTGTAAAATATATGTGCTTTGAGTATGCACATTGTACGGATATAATAAAGAAACATAACTCTGCAAGGTATGTGTATTGAGTGTGCACATTGCACAGATATAATAAAGAAATATAACTCTGCAAGGTATGTGTACTGTGTATGCTCATTGTACATATATAATAAAGAAATATAACTCTGCAAGGTATGTGTACTGTGTATGCTCATTTACAGATATAATAAAGACACATAACTCTGCAAGGTATGTCTACTGAGTATGATCATTATACATCTATAATAAAGAAACATAACTCTACAAGGTATGTGTATTGAGGATGCTCGTTGCAAGATATGATAAAGAAATATAACTATGCAAGGTATATGTACTGAGTATGCTCATTGTACAGATATAATAAAGAAACATAACTCTACAAGGTATGTGTACTGTGTATGCTCGTACAGATATAATAAAGAAACATAACTCTGCAAGTTATGTGTATTGAGTATGCTCATTGTACAGATATAATAAAGAAACATAATTCTGCAAGGTATGTGTATTGAGCATGCTCATTGTACAGATATAATAAAGAAATATGCTCTGCAAGGTATGTTTATCGAGTATGCTCATTGTACAGATATAATGAAGAAACATAACTCTATAAGGTATGTGTACTGAGTATGCTGATGGTACAGATATAATAAAGAAACATAACTCTGCAAGGTATGTATATTGAGTATGCTCATTGTACAGATATAATAAAGAAATATAACTCTGCAAGTTATGTATACTGAGTACGATCATTGTACAGGTATAATAAACAAAAAAAACTCTGCAAGGTATGTGTATTGGGAATCTCATTATACAGATATAATAAACAAAAAATAACTCTACAGATATTATAAAGAAACATAACTAAACAAGGAATGTGTATTGAGGATGCTCATTCTACAGATATAATAAAGATACATAAATCTGCAAGGTATACGTTATGAGTATGCTCATTGTACAGATATAAGAAAGAAACATAACTGTAAAATATATGTGCTTTGAGTATGCACATTGTACGGATATAATAAAGAAACATAACTCTGCAAGGTATGTGTATTGAGTGTGCACATTGCACAGATATAATAAAGAAATATAACTCTGCAAGGTATGTGTACTGTGTATGCCTCATTGTACATATATAATAAAGAAATATAACTCTGCAAGGTATGTGTACTGTGTATGCTCATTTACAGATATAATAAAGACACATAACTCTGCAAGGTATGTCTACTGAGTATGATCATTATACATCTATAATAAAGAAACATAACTCTACAAGGTATGTGTATTGAGGATGCTCGTTGCAAGATATGATAAAGAAATATAACTATGCAAGGTATATGTACTGAGTATGCTCATTGTACAGATATAATAAAGAAACATAACTCTACAAGGTATGTGTACTGTGTATGCTCGTACAGATATAATAAAGAAACATAACTCTGCAAGTTATGTGTATTGAGTATGCTCATTGTACAGATATAATAAAGAAATATAACTCTACAAGGTATGTCAACTGTGTATGCTCATTGTACAGATATAAAAAAGAAACATAAATCTACAAGGTATGTGTATTGAGTATGCTCAATGTACAGATATAATAAAGAAACATAAATATGCAAGGCATGGATATTGAGTGTGCTACATTTACAGATACAATAAAGAAACTAGCTCTGCAAGGCATGTGTATAGAGTATGCTCATTGTACGAATGATCATGTTCAGATAAAGAATACCTTGTATGTATATTGAGTAGGCTCATTGTACAGATATAATAAAGAAACATAACTCTGCAAGGTATGTGTATTGAACATGATCATTGTACAGATATAATAAAGAAACATAAATCTACAAGATATGTGTATGGAGTGTGCTCATTGTACAGATATAATAAAGACATATAACTATACAATGTATGTGTGTTGCGTATGCTCATTGTACAGATATAATAAAGAAACATAATTCTGCAAGGTATGTGTATTGAGCATGCTCATTGTACAGATATAATAAAGAAATATAACTCTGCAAGGTATGTATATCGAGTATGCTCATGGTACAGATATAATGAAGAAACGTAACTCTATAAGGTATGTGTACTGAGTATGCTCATGGTACAGATATAATAAAGAAACATAACTCTGCAAGGTATGTATATTGAGTATGCTCATTGTAGAGATATAATAAAGAAATATAACTCTGCAAGGTATGTATTTTGAGTACGACCATTGTACAGGTATAATAAACAAAACAAAACTCTGCAAGGTATGTGTATTGGGAACATCATTGTACAGATATAATAAACAGAAAATAACTCTACAGATATTATAAAGAAACATAACTAAACAAGGAATGTGTATTGAGTATGCTCATTCTACAGATATAATAAAGAAACATAAATCAGCAAGGTATATGTTATGAGTATGCTCATTGTACAGATATAAGAAAGAAACATAACTGTAAAATGTATGTGCTTTGAGTATGCACATTGTACGGATATAATAAAGAAACATAACTCTGCAAGGTATGTGTATTGAGTATGCACATTGTACAGATATAATAAAGAAATATAACTCTGCAAGGTATGTGTACTGTGTATGCTCATTGTACATATATAATAAAGACACATAACTCTGCAAGGTATGTCTACTGAGTATGCTTATTGTACATCTATAGTAAAGAAACATAACTATACAAGGCAAGTGTATTGAGTATGCTCCTTTTACAGATATAACAAGCATTCATAACTCTGTAAGGCATCTGCATTGAACAGATAAAATAAAGACACATAACTCTGCAAGGTATGTGTAGAGAGTATGCTCGTTGTACAGATATAATAAAGTAACATAACTCTGCAAGGTATGTGTATTGAGTATGCTGATTGTACAGATATTATAAAGAAACATAACTAAACAAGGTATGTATATTGAATATGCTCATTGTACAGATATAATAAAGAAACCTAATTCTGCAAGGTATGTGTATTAAGCATGCTCATTGTACAGATATAATAAAGAAATATAACTCTGCAAGGTATGTATATCGAGTATGCTCATTGTACAGATATAATGATGAAACATAACTCTACAAGGTATGTCAACTGTGTATGCTCATTGTACAGATATAATAATGAAACATAAATCTACAAGATATGTGTATGGAGTGTGCTCATTGTACAGATATAATAAAGAAAAGTAACTATACAATGTATGTGAATTGAGTATGATCATTGTACAGATATAATAAAGAAACATAATTCTGCAAAGTATGTGTATTGAGCAAGCTCATTGTACAGATATAATAAAGAAATATAACTCTGCAAGGTATGTATATCGAGTATGCTCATTGTACAGATGTAATGAAGAAATATAACTTTATAAGGTGTGTGTACTGAGTATGCTCATTGTACAGATATAATAAAGAAATATAACTCTGCAAGGTATGTATACTGAGTACGATCATTGTCCAGGTATAATAAACAAACAAAAAACTCTGCAAGGTATGTGTATTGGGAATCTCATTGTACAGATATAATAAACAAAAAATAACTCTAAAGATATTATAAAGAAACATAACTAAACAAGGATTGTGTATTGAGTATGCTCATTCTACAGATATAATAAAGAAACATAAATATGCAAGGTATATGATATGAGTATGCTCATTGTACAGATATAAGAAAGAAAGATAACTGTAAAATGTATGTGCTTTTAGTATGCACATTGTACGGATATAATAAAGAAACATAACTCTGCAAGGTATGTGTATTGAGAATGCACATTGTACAGATATAATAAAGAAATATAACTCTGCAAGGTATGTGTACTGTGTATGCTCATTGTACAGATATAATAAAGACACATAACTCTGCAAGGTATGTAATATAGAATATGCTCATTGTACATCTATAATGAAGAAACATAACTCTACAAGGTATGTGTATTGAGTATGCTCGTTGTACAGATATAATAAAGAAACATAACTATGCACGGTATATGTACTGAGTATGCTCATTGTACAGATATAATAAAGAAACATAGCCCTGCAAAGTATGTGTATTGAGTATGCTCATTGTACAGATATTTTAAAGAAACATAACTCTACAAGGTATGAGTACTGTATATGCTCATTGTACAGATATAATAAATAAACATAACTCTGCAAGTTATGTGTATTGAGTATGCTCATTGTACAGATATAATAAAGAAATATAACTCTACAAGGTATGTCAACTGTGTATGCTCATTGTACATATATAATAAAGAAACATAAATCTACATGGTATGTGTATTGAGTATGCTCATTGTACAGATATAAAAAAGAAACATAACTATACAAGGTATGTGTATTGAGTATGCTCATTGTACAGATATCATAACGAAACATAACTCTATAAGGTATGTGTACTGAGTATGCTCATGGTACAGATATAATAAAGAAACATAACTCTGCAAGGTATGTATATTGAGTATGCTCATTGTACATCTATAATAAAGAAACATAACTCTACAAGGCATGTGTATTGAGTATGCTCCTTTTACAGATATAATAAGCATTCATAACTCTGTAAGGCATGTGCATTGAACAGATACAATAAAGACACATAACTCTGCAAGGTATGTGTATTGAGTTTGCTCATTGTACAGATATAATAAACAAATATAACTCTGCAAGTCTTTATTATATCTGTAAAATGAGCATACTCAATACACATGTTATGTTTCTGTATTATATCTGTACAGTGAGCACACTCCATACACATAACTTGCAGATTTATGTTTCTTTATTATATCTGTACAATGAGCATACACAGTTGACATACCTTGTAGAGTTATGTTTGATTGTACAGATATTATAAAGAAACATAACTAAACAAGGTATGTATATTGAGTATGGTCGTTGTACAGATATAATAAAGAAACATAATTCTGCAAGTTATGTGTATTAAGAATGCTCATTGTATGCTGATTGTACAGATATTATAAAGAAACATAACTAAACAAGGTATGTGTATTGAGTATGGTCGTTGTACAGATGTAATAAAGAAACATAATTCTGCAAGTTATGTGTATTAAGCATGCTCATTGTACAGATATAATAAATTAATAAATATAACTCTGCAAGGTATGTATATCGAGTATGCTCATTGTACGATATAATGATGAAACATAACTCTACAAGGTATGTCAACTGTGTATGCTCATTGTACAGATATAATAAAGAAACATAAATCTACAAGATATGTGTATGGAGTGTGCTCATTGTACAGATATAATACAGAAACATAACTATACAATGTATGTGTATTGAGTATGCTCATTTTACAGATATAATAAGAAACATAATTCTTCAAGGTATGTGTATTGAGCATGCTCATTGTACAGATATAATAAAGAAATATAGCTCTACAAGGTATGCGTATTGAGTATGCTCGTTGTACAGATATAATAAAGAAACATAACTATGCACGGTATATGTACTGAGTATGCTCATTGTACAGATATAATAAAGAAACATAACCCTGCAAGGTATGTGTATTGAGTATGCTCATTGTACAGATATATAAAGAAACATAACTCTACAAGGTATGTGTACTGTATATGCTCATTGTACAGATATATAAAGAAACATAACTCTGCAAGTTATGTGTTTTGAGTATGCTCATTGTACAGATATAATAAAGAAATATAACTCTACAAGGTATGTCAACTGTGGTATGCTCATTGTACAGATATAATAAAGAAACATCATCTACAAGGTATGTGATTTGAGTATGCTCATTGTACAGATATAAAAAAGAAAAATAACTATACAAGGTATGTGTATTGAGTATGCTCATTGTACAGATATAATACAGAAACATAACTCTGCAAAGGCATGTGTATTGAGTGTAGCTACATTTACAGATATAATAACAGAAACTAGCTCTACAAGGTATGTATATTGAGTTTGCTCTTTGTACAGATATAATAAAGAATATTGACTATATAAGGTATGTCTATTGAGTATGCACATTGTACAGATAGAATAAAAGAAACATAACTCGCAAGGTATGTATATTGAGTATGCTCATTGTACAGATATAATAAACAAATATAACTCTACAAGTATGTCAACTGTGTATGCTCATTGTACAGATATAATAAAGAAACACAACTCTACAAGGTATGTGTATCGTGTATGCTCATTGTACAAATATAATAAAGACACATAACTATACAAAGTATGTGTTTGTGGAGTATGCACATTGTACAGATATAATAAAGAAACATTAGTCTGCAAGGTATGTGTACTGAGTATCCTCATTGTACAGATATAATAAAGAAACATAACCTTGCAAGGTATGTGTATTGAGTATGCTCATTGTACAGCTATAATAAAGAAACATATCTCTGCAAGGTATGTGTTCTGCGTATGCTCATTGTACAGTAAAGACAGAAACAATGTATGTGTATTGAGTACACAACCTTGTAGTGTTATGTTTCGTTATTATATCAGTACAAGAGCATAATCATTACAACGCCTTGCAGCGTTATGTTTCTTTATTATATCTGTGAAATGAGCATACCCTATAGACATACTTTGAGAGTTACATTTCTTTATTATATCTGTACAATGAGCATACTCAATACACATACCTTGCAGAGTTATGTGTTTTTCTTATATATGTAAAATGAGCACATTCAATACACATACCATGTAGATTGATGTTTCTTTATTATATCTGTACAATGAGCATACTCAATACACATACCCTTGCAGAATTATGTTTCTTTATTATATCTGTACATTGAGCATACTCAATATACATACCTCGTAGAGTATATGTTTCTTTATTATATCTGTATAATGAGCATACACAATACACATACCTTGCAGTGTTATATTTCTTAATTATATCTGTACAATGAGCATACTCAATACATATACTTTGCACAGTTATGTTTTTTTATTATATCTGTACAATGAGCATACATACATACGTTGCAGAGTTATGTTTCTTAAATATATCTGTAAAATGAGATTACTAAATATACATACTCGCAAAGTTATGTTTCTTTATTATATCTGTTCAATGAGCATACTCAATACACATACCTTGCAGCGTTATGTTTCTTTATTATATCTGTACAATGAGCATAACTCAATACACATACCTTGCAGCGTTATGTTTGTTTATTATATCTGTACAATGAGCATACATACATACGTTGCAGAGTTATGCTTATTATTATTATATGTATACATTGAGCATACTCAATATACATACATTGCAGAGTTATGTTTCTTTATTATATCTGTAGAATGAGCATACTCAATACACATAACTTGTAGATGGATGTTTCTTTATTATATCTGTACAAAGAGCATACTCAATGCACATAATTTGTAGAGTTATGTTTCTTTATTATATATCTACAATGAGAATACTCAATACACATACATTGCCTGGAGTCATGTTCTTTATTATATCTGTACAATGAGCATACACAATACACATACCTTGCAGAGTTATTTTTCTTTATTATAGCTGTATAATGAGCATACCCAATAGCCATACTTTGCAGAGTTATGTTTCTTTATTAAATCTGTACAATGATCATACTCAATACACATACCTTGTCAGTTATGCTTCTTTATTAGATATGTACAATTAGAATAATTCAATACACATTACCTTGTATTGTTATGTGTCGTTATTATATCTGTACAAAGAGCATAATCAATACAACACCTTGCAGAGTTATGTTTCTTTATTATATCTGTACAATGAGCATTACTCAATACACATACCTTGCAGAATTATGTTTCTTTATTATATCTGTACATTGAGCTTACTCAAAACACATACCTTATATAGTTATGTTTCTTTATTTTATCTATATAATGAGCATTGAACAATACACATACCTTGCAGTGTTATATTTCTTTACTGAATCTGTACAATGAGCATACTCAATACATATACCTTGCAGAGTAATGTTCCTTTATTATCATCTGTACAATGACTCTCACTCAATATACATACTTTGTAGAGTTATGTTTCTTTAATATATCTGTTACAATGAGCATACTCAATATACATACCTTGCAAAGTTATGTTTCTTTATTATATCCGTACGTTGACCATACTCGATACACAAAACTTGTAAAGTTATGTTTCTTTATTATATCTGTAGAATGAGCATACTCTATACACATACCTTGCAGAGATATATTTCTTTATTATATCTGAACAATGGGCATACTCAATAAACATACCTTGCAGCGTTATGTTTCTTTATTATATCTGTACAATGAGCATACATACATACCTTGCAGAGTTATGTTTCTTTATTATATATGTACAATGTGCATACTCAATAACCATACCCTGTAGATTTATGTTTCTTTATTATATATGTACATTGAGCATACTCAATACACATAACTGCTAGAGGTATGTTTCTTTATTATATCTGTACAATTAGCATACTCAATACACATACCTTGCAGAGTTATGTTTATTATTATATGTATACATTGAGCATACTCAATATACATACCTTGCAGAGTTATGTTTCTTTATTATATCTGTACAATGAGCATACTCAATACACATAACTGGTTGAGTTATGTTTCTTTGTTATATATGTAAAATGAGCGTACTCAATACACATACCTTGTAGATTGAGGTTTCGTTATTATATCTGTACAATGAGAATAGTCAGTGCAGATAATGTGTAGAGTTATGTTTCTTTAGTATATATCGACAATGAGCATACTCAATACACATACCTTGCAGAGTTATTTTTCTTTATTATAGCTGTACAATGAGCATACCCAATAGCCATACCCTGCAGAGTTATATTTCTTTATTATATCTGTACAATGATCATACTCAATACACATA
The DNA here is from genome assembly GCA_037043455.1 of Cyrtodaria siliqua. NCBI lineage: Eukaryota > Metazoa > Mollusca > Bivalvia > Adapedonta > Hiatellidae > Cyrtodaria > Cyrtodaria siliqua. The sequence goes on along the minus strand of JAWPHD010014247.1, from coordinate 40,711 downwards.
CCTTGTGCAGTTATGTTTCTATATTATATATGTACAATGAGCATATTCAATACACATACCTAGTAGTGTTAAGTTTCGTTATTATACCTGTACAAAGAGCATACTCATTACAACACCTTGCAGAGTTATGTCTCTTTATTACATCTGTACAATGAGCATACTCAATACACATACCTTGCAGAGTTATGATTTTTTATTATATCTGTGCAATTTTCATACTCAATACACATACCTTGCAGAGTTATGTTTTTTTATTATATCTGTACAATGAGCATACTCAATGAACATAACTTACAGAGTTATGGTTCTTTATTATATCTGTACTATGAACATACTCAATACACATACCTAGCAGAGTTATGGTTCTTTATTATATCTGTACAATTTGCATACTCAATACACATACCTTGCAGAGTTATGTTTTTTTATTATATCTGTACAATGAGCATACTCAATAAACATAACTTGCAGAGTTATGGTTCTTCATTATATCTTTACAATGAACATACTCAATACACATACCTAGCAGAGTTATTTTTCTTTATTATATCTGTTCAATGAGCATACCCAATTGACATACATTGCAGAGTTATGTTTCTTTTTTATATCTGTACGATGAGCATACTCAATACACATACCTTGCAGAGTTATGTATCTTTATTATATCTGCACAAAGAGCATACTCAATACACATACCTTGCAGAGTTATGTTTCTTTATTGTATCTTTACAATGAGCTTGCTCAATACACATACCTTGCAGAGTTATGTTTTTTTATTATATCTGTACAATGAGCATACTCAATGAACATAACTTGCAGAGTTATGGTTCTTTATTATATCTGTACTATGAACATACTCAATACACATACCCAGCAGAGTTATGGTTCTTTATTATATCTCTACAATTTGCATACTCAATACACATACCTTGCAGAGTTATGTTTTTTTATTATATCTGTACAATGAGCATACTCAATAAACATAACTTGCAGAGTTATGGTTCTTCATTATATCTTTAAAATGAACATACTCAATACACATACCTAGCAGAGTTATTTTTCTTTATTATATCTGTACAATGAGCATACCCAATTGACATACATTGCAGAGTTATGTTTCTTTTTTATATCTGTACAATGAGCATACTCAATACACATACCTTGCAGCGTTATGTATCTTTATTATATCTGCACAAAGAGCATACTCAATACACATACCTTGTAGATTTATGTTTCTTTATTATATCTGTACACTGAGCATACTCAATGCACATACCTTGTAAAGTTATGGTCCTTTACAATTTCTTTACAATGAACATAGTCAATACACATACCAGAGTAATTTTCTTTATAACATCTGCATAATGAGCATACAAAATACACATACTTTGCATGGTTATGTTTCTTTATTATATCTGTACGATGAGCATACTCAATACACACACATTGCAGAGTTATGTTTCTCTGTTATGTCTGTACACTGACCATAGTCAATACACATAACTTGTAGAGTTATGTTTCTTTATTATATCTGTAAACTGAGCATAGTCAATACACATACCTTGCAGAGTTATGTTTCTTTATTATATCTGTACAATGAGCATTCTCAATACACATACCTTGCAGAGTTATGTTTCTTTATTATATCTGTAAAATGATCATACTCAATACGCATACCTTGTAGAGTTATGTTTCTTTATTATATCTGTACAATGAGGATACGCAATACACATACCTTGCAGAGTTATGTTTCTTTATTATTTCTGTACAATGAGCATACTCAATACAAATACCTTTAAGAGTTATGTTTCTTTATTATAACTGTACATGAGCATACACAATACACATACCTTGTAGAGTTATGTTTCTTTATTTTATATGTACTATGAGCATAATAAAAACAGATATTTTGCAGAGTTATGTTTCTTTATTATATCTGTGCAATGAGCATACTCAATACACATACCTTGCAGGGTTATATTTCTTTATTATATCTGTACAATGAGCATACTCAATAGACGTGCCTTGCAGAGTTATGTTTCTTTATTCTATCAGTACAATGATCATACTCAATACAAATACCTTGTAGAGTTATGTTTCTTAAGTATATCTGTACAACGAGCATACACAATAGACAAACCTTACAGATATGTGTTTCTTTATTATATCTGTACAAAGAGCATACTCAATATACTTACTTTGCAGAGTTATGTTTCTTTATTATATCTGTACAATGAGCATACGCAATATACATACCTTGCAGAGTTATGTTTCTTTATTATATCTGTACAATGAGTATATTCAATACACATACCTTGCAGAGTTATGTTTAGTTATTATATCTGGTCATTGAGCTTACGCACTACACATACCTTGTAGAGATATTTGTTTATTATATCTGTACAATGAGCGAACACAATAGACATACCTTGCAGAGTTATATTTCTTTATTATATATGTACAATGAGCATACTCATAATTAATATACATACCTTGTAGATATACGTTTCTTTATTATATCTGCACAATGAGCATACTCAATACACATACCTTGTAGAGATATGTTTCTTTATTATATCTGTACAATGAGCATACTCAATATACATACCTTGCAGAATTATGTTTCTTTATTACATCTGTACAATGAGCATATTCAATATACATACCTTGTAGAGTTATGTTTCTTTATTATATCTGTACACTGAGCATACTCAATGCACAAAACTTGTAGAGTTATGTTTCTTTACTACATCTTTACGATGAGCATACTCAATACACATACCTTGCAGAGTTATGTTTTTTTAATAATATCTGTACAATGAGCATACACAAAACGCATACCTTGCAGAGTTATGTTTCTTTATTATATCTGTACAATGAGCATACTCTATGCACATATCTTGCAGGGTTATATTTCTTTTTTATATCTGTACAACGAGCATACACCATACACATACCTTGCAGAGTTATGTTTCTTTATTATATCTGTACAATGAGCATATTCAATACACATACCATGCAGAGTTATGTTTCTTTTTTATAACTGTAAAATGAGCATACTCAATACACATAATTTGTAGAGTTACTTTTCTGTATTATATCTGTACAATGAGCATAATCAATATACATACCTTGTAGAGTTATGTTTCTTTATTTTATCTGTAAAATGAGCATTCTCAATACACATATCTTGCAGAGTTATCTTTATTTATTATACCTGTATAATGAGCATACTCAATATACATACCTTGCAGAGATATTTTTCTTTATTATATCTGTACAATGAGCATACTCAATAAACATACCTTGGAGAGTTATGTTTGTTTATTGTATCTGTACAATGAGCATACACAATACACATACCTTGCAGAGTTATGTTTCTATAATATAACGGTACAATGAGCATACTCAATGCACATGCCTTGCAGAGTAATGTTTCTTTATAATATCTGTACAATGAGCATACTCAATATACATGCCTTGCAGGTTATATTTCTTTATTATATCTGTACAATGAGCATACTCAATACACATGCCTTGCAGATTTATGTTTCTTTATTCTATCTGTACAATGAGCATTCTCAATTCCCATACCTTGCACAGCTATGTTTTTTTATTATATTTGTACAATGAGCATACTCAATACAATTATATTGCAGAGTTATGTTTCTTTATTATATCTGTACCAAGAGCCTACTCAATAAACATACGTTGCACAGTTATTTTTCTTTATTATATCTGTACAATGAGCATACCCAATTGACATACATTGCAGAGTTATGTTTCTTTTTTATATCTGTACAATGAGCATACTCAATACACATACCTTGCAGCGTTATGTATCTTTATTATATCTGCACAAAGAGCATACTCAATACACATACCTTGTAGATTTATGTTTCTTTATTATATCTGTACACTGAGCATACTCAATGCACATACCTTGTAAAGTTATGTTCCTTTACAATTTCTTTACAATGAACATAGTCAATACACATACCAGAGTAATTTTCTTTATAACATCTGTATAATGAGCATACAAAATACACATACTTTGCATGGTTATGTTTCTTTATTATATCTGTACGATGAGCATACTCAATACACACACATTGCAGAGTTATGTTTCTCTGTTATGTCTGTACACTGACCATAGTCAATACACATAACTTGTAGAGTTATGTTTCTTTATTATATCTGTAAACTGAGCATAGTCAATACACATACCTTGCAGAGTTATGTTTCTTTATTATATCTGTACAATGAGCATTCTCAATACACATACCTTGCAGAGTTATGTTTCTTTATTATATCTGTAAAATGATCATACTCAATACACATACCTTGTAGAGTTATGTTTCTTTATTATATCTGTACAATGAGGATACGCAATACACATACCTTGCAGAGTTATGTTTCTTTATTATTTCTGTACAATGAGCATACTCAATACAAATACCTTGCAGAGTTATGTTTCTTTATTATAACTGTACATGAGCATACACAATACACATACCTTGTAGAGTTATGTTTCTTTATTTTATATGTACTATGAGCATAATAAAAACAGATATTTTGCAGAGTTATGTTTCTTTATTATATCTGTGCAATGAGCATACTCAATACACATACCTTGCAGGGTTATATTTCTTTATTATATCTGTACAATGAGCATACTCAATAGACGTGCCTTGCAGAGTTATGTTTCTTTATTCTATCAGTACAATGATCATACTCAATACAAATACCTTGTAGAGTTATGTTTCTTAAGTATATCTGTACAACGAGCATACACAATAGACAAACCTTACAGATATGTGTTTCTTTATTATATCTGTACAAAGAGCATACTCAATATACTTACTTTGCAGAGTTATGTTTCTTTATTATATCTGTACAATGAGCATACGCAATATACATACCTTGCAGAGTTATGTTTCTTTATTATATCTGTACAATGAGCATATTCAATACACATACCTTGCAGAGTTATGTTTAGTTATTATATCTGGTCATTGATCTTATCACTACACTTACCTTGTAGAGATATTTGTTTATTATATCTGTACAATGAGCGAACACAATAGACATACCTTGCAGAGTTATATTTCTTTATTATATATGTACAATGAGCATACTCATAATTAATATACATACCTTGTAGATATACGTTTCTTTATTATATCTGCACAATGAGCATACTCAATACACATACCAGGTAGAGATATGTTTCTTTATTATATCTGTACAATGAGCATACTCAATATACATACCTTGCAGAATTATGTTTCTTTATTACATCTGTACAATGAGCATATTCAATATACATACCTTGTAGAGTTATGTTTCTTTATTATATCTGTACACTGAGCATACTCAATGCACAAAACTTGTAGAGTTATGTTTCTTTACTACATCTTTACGATGAGCATACTCAATACACATACCTTGCAGAGTTATGTTTTTTTAATAATATCTGTACAATGAGCATACACAAAACGCATACCTTGCAGAGTTATGTTTCTTTATTATATCTGTACAATGAGCATACTCTATGCACATATCTTGCAGGGTTATATTTCTTTTTTATATCTGTACAACGAGCATACACCATACACATACCTTGCAGAGTTATGTTTCTTTATTATATCTGTACAATGAGCATATTCAATACACATACCATGCAGAGTTATGTTTCTTTTTTATAACTGTAAAATGAGCATACTCAATACACATAATTTGTAGAGTTACTTTTCTGTATTATATCTGTACAATGAGCATAATCAATACACATACCTTGTAGAGTTATGTTTCTTTATTTTATCTGTAAAATGAGCATTCTCAATAAACATATCTTGCAGAGTTATCTTTATTTATTATACCTGTATAATGAGCATACTCAATATACATACCTTGCAGAGATATTTTTCTTTATTATATCTGTACAATGAGCATACTCAATAAACATACCTTGGAGAGTTATGTTTGTTTATTGTATCTATACAATGAGCATACACAATACACATACCTTGCAGAGTTATGTTTCTATAATATATCGGTACAATGAGCATACTCAATGCACATGCCTTGCAGAGTAATGTTTCTTTATAATATCTGTACAATGAGCATACTCAATATACATGCCTTGCAGGTTATATTTCTTTATTATATCTGTACAATGAGCATACTCAATACACATGCCTTGCAGATTTATGTTTCTTTATTCTATCTGTACAATGAGCATTCTCAATTCCCATACCTTGCACAGCTATGTTTTTTTATTATATTTGTACAATGAGCATACTCAATACAATTATATTGCAGAGTTATGTTTCTTTATTATATCTGTACCAAGAGCCTACTCAATAAACATACGTTGCACAGTTATGTTTCTTTATTGTATCTGTACAATGAGAATACTCAATACACATACCTTGCACAGTTATGTTTCTTTATTATATCTGTAAAATGATCATACTCAATACACATACCTTGTAGAGTTATGTTTCTTTATTATATCTGTACAATGAACATACTCAATGTACATACCTTGCAGAGTTATGTTTCTTTATTATATCTGTACAATGAGCATATTCTATACACATACCTTGCAGAGTTATGTTTCGTTATTATATCTATACAATGAGCGTACTCAGTATAGCACCTTGCAGAGTTATGTACCTTTATTATATCTGTAGAATGAGCATACTCAATACACATACCTTGTAGAGTTATGTTTCGTTATTATATCTGTACAATGAGCATACTCAATACACATGCCTTGCATAGTTATGTTTGTTTTATTATATCTGTACAATGAGCATTCTCAATACACATACCTTGAAGAATTATGTTTCCTAATTATATCTGTACAATGAGCATACACAATAAACAGACCTTGCAGAGTTATGTTTCTTTATTATATCTGCACAATGAGCATACTAAATATACATACATTGCAGAGTTATGTTTCTTTATCATATCTGTACAATGAGAATCCTCAATACACATACCTTGCAGAGATATGTTTCGTTATTATATCTGTACAATGAGCATACTCAATACAAATACCTTGCAGAGTTATGTTTCTTTATTATATCTGTACAATGAGCATACACAATCCACATACCTTGCTGAGTTATGTTTCTTTATTTTATATGTACAATGAGCATACTCAAAACAGTTACTTTGCAGAGTTATGTTTCTTTATTATATCAGTACAATGAGCATACTCAATAAACATACCTTGGTGAGTTATGTTTGTTTATTGTATCTGTACAATGAGCCTACACTATACACATACCTTGCAGAGTTAAGTTTCTATAATATATCTGTACAATGAATGAGCATACTCAATATACATGCCTTGCAGGTTTTATTTCTTTATTATATATGTCCAATGAGCATACTCAATAGACATGCCTTGCAGAGTTATGTTTCTTTACTTTATCTGTACAATGATCATACTCAGTACACATACCTTGTAGAGTTATGTTTCGTTATTAATACTATACAATTATCATACTCAATACAAATACCTTGTAGAGTTATGTTTCTTAATTATAACTGTACAACGAGCATACACAATAGACAAACCTTGCAGAGTTGTGTTTCTTTATTATATCTGTACACTGACCATAGTCAATACACATACCTTGCAGTGTTATGTTTCTTTATTATATCTGTAAACTGAGCATACTCAATACACATACCTTGTAGTTATGTTTCTTTATGAATAATGTACAACTAACATATTCAGTACACATACCTTGCAGAGTTATCTTTCTTTATTATATCTGTGCATTGAGCATACTCAATATACATACCTTGCTTAGATAAGTTTCTTTATTATATCTGTACAATGAGCATTCTCAATAAACATAAACTGCAGTGTTATGTTTGTTTATTGTATCTGTACAATGAGCATACTCAATACATATGCCTTCAGAGTTATGTGTCTTTATTATATCTGTACAATAAGCATACGCAATACACATGCCTTGCAGGTTATATTTCTTTATTATATCTTTACAATTAGCATACTCTATACACATACCTTGTAGAGTTATGTTTCTTAATTATATATGTACAACGAGCATACACAATAGACATACTTTGCAGAGTTGTGTTTCGTTATTATATCTGTACAATGAGCATACTCAATATACATACAGTGCAGAGTTATATTTCTTCATTACATCTGTACACTGACCATAGTCAATACACATACCTTGTAGAGTTGTGTTTCTTTATTATATTTGTAAACTGAGCATAGTCAATATACATTCCTTGTAGAGTTATGTTTCTTAATTATATCTGTACAATGAGCATTCTCAATATACATACCGTGCACAGTTATGTTTCTTTATTATATCTGTACAATGAGCATACTTAATACACATATATTGCAGAGTTAAGTTTCTTTATTATATCTGTACAATGGACATACACAATTCACATACCTAGCACAGTTATGTTTATTTATTATAGCTGTAAGATGAGCATACTCAATAGGCATACCGTGCAGAGCTATGTTTCTTTATTATACCTATACAATCTGCATATTCAATACACATACCTTCCAGAGTTATTTTCCGTTATTATATCTGTACAATGAGCATGCTCAATACACATAACTTCCAGAGTTATGGTTCTTTATTATATCTGTGATCTTTACAATGGGCATACTCAATACACATACCATCCAGAGTTATGTTTCTTTATTATATCTGTACAATGAGCATACTCAATACACATTCCATGCACAGTTATGTTTCTTTATTATATCTTCACAATGAGCATACTCCATACGCATACCTTGTAGAGTTATGTTTCTTTATTATATCTGTACAATAAGCATACTCAATACACATACATTTCAGAGTTATGTCCTTTATTATATCTGTACAATGGGCATACACAATTCACATACCTTTTAGAGTTATGTTTCTTTATTATATCTTTACAATGAGCATGCTCAATACACATACATTGCAGAGTTATGTCCTTTATTATTTCTGTACAATGGGCATACACAATTCACATACCTTGCACAGTTATGTTTATTTATTATATATGTACAATGAGCATACTCAATATACATACCTTGCAGAGTTATGTTTCTTCATTATATTTCTACAATCTGCATATTCAATACACATACCTTGCAGAGTTATGTTTCTTAATTATATCTGTACAATGGGCTTACTCAATACACATACCTTGCAGAGTTATGTTTCTTTATTTTATGTATACATTGAGCATACTCAATATACATACCTTGCAGAGTTATGGTTCTTTATTATATCTGTAATCTGTACAAATGAGCATACTCAATATACATACATTGCAGATTTATGTTTCTTTATTATATCTGTACAATGAGCATACTCAATACACATAACTTGTAGAGTTATGTTTTTTTGTTGTATCTGTACATTGAGCATACTCAATACACATACCTTGCAGAGTTATGTTTCTGTATCATATCTGTACAATGAGCATACTCAATAAACATACAATGCAGAGGTATGTTTCTTTATTATATCTGTACAATGAGCATACTCAATGCACATGCCTGCAGAGTTATGCTTCTTTATTATATCTGTACAATGAGCATACTCAATACACATGCCTTGCAGGTTATATTTCTTTATTATATCTGTACAATGAGTATACTCGATACACATATCTTCTAGAGTTATGTTTCTTAATTATATATGTACAACGAGCATACACAATAGACATACATTGCAGAGTCATGTTTTATTGATTATACATGTATCTGTACAATGAGCATACTCAATACACATAACTTGCAGAGTTATGGTTCTTTATTATATCTGTACAATGAGCATACTCCATACGCATACCATGAACAGATATGTTTCTTTATTATATCTGCAAAATGAGCATACTCCATACGCATACCACGTAGAGTTATGTTTCTTTATTATATCTGTACAATGAGCATACTCAATACACATAACTTGCAGAATTATGATTCTTTATGATATCTGTACAAGGAGCATACAAAATAGACATACATTGCAGAGTTGTGTTTCTTTATTATATCTGTACAATGGGCATACTCAATATACATACATTGCAGAGTTATGTTTCTTCATTATATCTGTACAATTACCATAGTCAATACTCAAACCTTTTAGAGTTATGTTTCTTTGTTATATCTGTAAACTGAGCATACTCAATACAAATACCTTATAGAGTTATGTTTCTTTATTATATATGTACAATGAGCATACTCAATAAATATACCTTGGAGAGTTATCTTTCTTTATTATATCTGTATAATGAGCATAGTCAATATACATACCTTGCTTAGATATGTTTCTTTATTATATCTGTACAATGAGCTTACTCAATAAACATACCTTCTAGAGTTATGTTTGTTTATTGTATCTGTACAATGAGCCTACACAATATACATACCTTGAAGAGTTATGTTTTTTTTAACATATCTGTACAATGAGCATACTCAAAGCACATGCCTGCAGAGTTATGTTTCTTTATTATATCTGTACAATGAGCATACTCAATGCATATGCCTGCAGAGTTATGCTTCTGTATTATATCTGTACAATGAGCATACTCAATACACATGCCTTGCAGGTTATATTTCTTTATTATATCTGTACAATGAGCATACTCAGTACACATATCTTGTAGAGTTATGTTTCTTAATTATATATGTACAACGAGCTTACACAATAGACATACATTGCAGAGTTATGTTTCTTGATTATATCTGTACAATGAGCATACTCAATACACATAACTTGCAGAGGTATGGTTCTTTATTATATCTGTACAATGAGCATGCCCAATAGACGTACATTGGAGAGTTATGGTTCTTTATTATATCTGTACAATGCTGTACATTCTCAAAACGCATACCTTGTAGAGTTATGTTTCTTAATTATATCTGTACAAGGAGCATATACAATAGACATACATTGCAGAGTTGTGTTTCTTTATTATATCTGTACAATGGGCATACTCAATATACATACATTGCAGAGTTATGTTTCTTCATTATATCTGTACACTGACCATAGTCAATACACATACCTTGTAGAGTTATGTTTCTTAATTATATCTGTAAACTGAACATTCTCAATACAAACACCTTGTAGAGTTATGTTTCTTTATTATATATGTACAATTAGCATACTCAATACACATACCTTGCAGAGTTATCTTTCTTTATTATATCTGTACAATGAGCACACACAATAGACATACCTTGCAGAGTTATGTGTCTTTATTATGTCTGTACAATGAGCATACTTAAATACACATATATTGCAGAGTTATGTCCTTTATTATATCTGTACAATGAGCATACTCAATACACACACCTTGCAGATTTATGTTTCCTTATTATATCTGTACAATTTGCATACTCAATACTGATACCTTGCATATTATGTATCTTTATTATATCTGTACATTGAGCAAACACAATAGACATACCTTGCAGATTTATGTTTCTTCATTATATCTGTACAATGAAAATACTCAGTACACATATATTGCAGAGTTATGTCCTTTATTATAACTGTACAATGAGCATACTCAATACACTCACCTTGCAGATTTATGTTTCTTTATTATATCTGTACAATATGCATACTCAATACTCATACCTTGCAGAGTTATGGTTCTTTATTATATATGTATAATGAGCATTCTCAATACACATAACTTGCAGAGTTATGGTTCTTTATTATATCTGTAATCAGTACAATGAGCATCCTCAATACACCTACCTTGCAGAGTTATGTTTCTTTATTATATCTGTACAATGAGAATACTCAATACACATACCTTTCACAAATATATTTCTTTATTATATCTGCACAATGAGCATACTCCATACACATACCTTGCGGAGTTATGTTTCTTTATTGTACCTGTACAATGAGCATACGCAATATACATACCTTGCTGTGTTATGTTTCTTTATTATATCTGTACAATGGGAATACTCAATACTCATAACTTGTAGAGTTATGTTACTTTGTTGTATCTGTATAATGAGCATACTCAATATACATACTTTGCAGAGGTATGTTTACTTATTGTATCTGTACAATGAGCATTCTCAATAAACATACCTTGCAGAGTTATGTTTCTTTATTACAACTGTAAAATGAGCATACTGAATACACATATATTGTAGAGTTATGTTTCTTTATTATATCTGTACAATGAGCATACTCAATACAAATACCTTGCACAGATATGTTTCTTTATTATATCTGCACAATGAGCATATTCCATACAAATACCTTGCGGAGTTATGTTTCTTTATTGTATCTGTACAATGAGCATACGCAATATACATACCTTGCAGAGATATGTTTCTTTATATTATCTGTACAATAAGCATTCTCAATACTTATACCTTGCACAGTTATTTTTCTTTATTATATATGTACATTGAGCAAACACAATAGACATACCTTGCATAGTTATGTTTCTTTATTATAACAGTACAATGAGTATACTGAATACACATTAATTGCAGAGTTATGTTTCTTTATTATATCTGTACAATGAGAATACTCAATACACATATATTGCAGAGTTATGGTTCTTTATAATATATGTATAATGAGCAAACTCCACACAGATATAATAAAATATTATCTCTGCAAGGTATTTGTATTGCGTGAGCTCAATCACCAGATATAATAACGAAACATAACTCTGCAAGGTATGTTTATTGAATATGCTCATTGTACAGATATAATAAAGAAATATAACTCTGCAAGGTATGTGTATTGAGTATGCTCATTGTACATTCATAATAAAGAAACATATCTCTGCAAGGTATGTGTATTGAGTTTGCTCATGGTACACATATAATAAAGAAACTTAACTCTGCAAGGTATATGTATTGAGAATGCTCAGTGTACAGATAAAATATAGAAATATAACTCTGCAAGGGATGTGTATTGAATATGCTCATTGTACAGATATAGTAAAGAAACATAACTTTGCAAGGTATGTGTATTGTGTATGCTCATTGGACAGATATAATAAAGAAACATAACACTGCAATGGATATCTATTGAGTATGCTCACTGTACAGATATAATAAAGAAACATAACTCTGCAAGGTATATGTATTGTGTATGATCACTGTACAGTTACAATAAAGAAACTTAACTCTACAAGGTATGTCTATAGTGTATACTAATTGTACATATATAATAACGAAACATAACTCTGCAAGGTATGTCTATTGAAAATGCTTAGTGTACAGATATAATTAAGAAAAATAACTCTCCAAGGTATGTGTATCGACTATGCTTATTGTACGGATATAATAAAGAAACATATCTCCACAAGATATGTATATTGAGTATGCGCATTGTACAGATATAATAAAGAAACATAACACGGCAAGGTATGTCTATTGTGTTCGCTCATTGTACAGATATAATAAAAAAATATCTCTGCAAGGTATGTGTATTGCGTTAGCTCAATTACCAGATATAATAACGAAACATAACTCATATAAAGGGAGGGTAACTCTCAAAAGATGTAACAATTTAAACAAAAAATAAATGTTTTACAAACTATGGGTCAAAACAAAATACTTATCATATATCTATTCTAAAATATATTTAAAATAAGAAAATTAGTTAAGATACAAAAGTGAGTAATTAGGAATTTTGTTCAGTGTATAATTGTAAATATTAAGCGAAGACGATACACGTTACAATTCTATATATTTATCGTCGATATTACCGACGTCTTTTCCGAAATCGCTAATTTAATTTTCGATATCGGGAGTTCAGATTTAGGTATTCACTCAATTCGTGGACTTAGAATTTTCTTTATTGAAAAATAACACATGCAGAACATTACTTAAAGGTTCACTATCCCACTAAGTTCGGCTGAACTATGAAGCTAAAAAGAACAAGATTTAGATAGCCGACACGACTGACGACGGACAACATAACAAGACAGAAGCTTCACTGTAACTGTCCAGCAGAGCTCAATTCTAGCCAACGACGATCTTGTTTTAAATATGATCAGCTTCAGATGTGAACCAATAAGCGTTGGGGAATTTAGCACATGTAAAATGTTGGTTAGCAAATAAGTTATAACAAACCTGAAGAATTCTCCGCTGAATTTGACATAGAGAGTGTTGTTTATATCAAATGAAGGTCTTTGGAAAGCTTGAATGGCACTCTCCAGTACCTTTCTTCTCGACACTATAACTCAGTTCTGGAACCAGGTACTGTAGCTTTTGTTTGAAAATCCTTTAAAACATCTATCAGTGTGGAACGGTCTTGTAACTCGTCACTTTCATTTCTAAAAATACATTGCCACTTTAGGATAAAAACTATTAAAAGAAGGTTACCAATATATTATGTTAATGAACTGCTTTCAGTGTAAACCAGTGAACAAACATTTTTTGGAATTCCGAGGTGATTGTCTGAAACCCGAAGGCGTTAGTTGCTAGTAATGCATTTATACTATTCGCACCCTTTCAAAAGAAAATTGCTTAACATCTTTGCTTCAAAAACTTTATTTTTTAAGCGTAGGGAATGGACGGACAATGCCAGTCCTTTATATATATTGACATCATTGTATTATCGCATTCTTTAAAGAATGCGTTCTCTAAATTTTGGTTAAAGAACACCTTTCTGTGATAGAACTGAATCAGTATCGAAGTCTTTTCGTGCATATGCATTGCTTTTTTAAAGCATGAATTTTTCTGAAATCATCACGAAGACGACACCTCTTATTTTTTCGTCGAAAAAGTCGAGCTATCAAAGGGCCATAATCGTATAATAAATCAGGCACCAACTATGCATAATGTAGAGGGATCATCAGTTGCTTTGTGTTAAGTTTGGGAACAATCAATTAGATTTTTTTGGGGAAAAAACGTGTTTTAGGACACTATACTATATTAGAGTGAACACGTCATAGTCAAACAAAGGGCCGAACTTCTGTTATAATTCAGGCAATCAACAATCGGTGATATACAGGGACATAAGGTCATCAGTTGTTTTGTGTATATTATGTTTGGGAACAATCAATTCCAAAGAGGAAAATTCTAAGTCAAACAAAGGACAATAATTTTGTAATAAATCAGGCAATCAGCAATGGGTGATGAAGAGGAATATAAGGTCATCAGTTTATGAAGTTTGGGAACAACCCATTCAAAACTGTTTGAGAAATATATGCAAGTAATACGAATGTGTTACGGGACGCGACGCACCGGGACAAACTTGTGTTTCAGGTCTCACACCACAATTAATTTTCCCAAAGGGTTACTGTACAGCCTTTTCCAACATCTGAGCTTCAAAGCAGGGCAGCAGACATTGTTGTTGGTTTAATATCTTCACTATAGCCAAGACCAGTAATTTAAAACAATAAAATACATAAGTTAGCCAGGTTGGGTTTTTTTCTCGCTCATGTTTTGTGAACCCTATGGAAAATACAAAATTCATACACTATCTAGCTGAATATGTGGTGCTTCGGTCAAACAATTCTGAAATTTCAATGAAACCTCATATCAACATGGGATTTTCTGTATCATCTGTCTTATTGGGTCTTATTGCAGATGTATGCTAAAGCAAAGAAAAACCTATTTTTCAAATTAAAAATTGCCTAAAATTGAGAAAAAATATAATTATTTTCTGTTTTCCTTTTGTCTCTAGATCCGTGAGCTTTAAGGGGAGATAATAGAGGTGTGAGACCTACACGTCTCACACCACAATTAATTTTCCATAGGGTCCCATTGTAATGTTTTTGTTCGTGGCATAGAGATAAAAAAGATTTTGCAACATGTATTTATGCTTAAATTCTTCATTGATCCAATATCTGCATGCTATTAACTTTTAACGAATATTTACCAGATTGAACTTTTTTTAATTTCATGTTTGCCTGACACCTATCAAAATTTAGACAAAAATACAACCCCGTGGAGATTAGACCCATGATGTGTAAAATGAGGCAGAATTAGCTAGTAATCTTATATCAACATGCATTTTTCTGGGATCTCTTCCTAAAATGCTGTAGATTTAGAACCTGGTAAAGATAACTCAATGTATCCTGTAAAATGTAGAAAAGCGAACTTGTTTTTTTTATCTACCTCCTTCATCTGTAGGGCAGGAGTATTCAAGGGAGATAATAGTGGTGTGAGTCCTACAGGATGCGACGTGACGTTACAGAAACCGTCATTCCTATATAGCCGCCACTTCATTTTGTAAAAGCGGGGTTATAAAAACAATATGTAAAATGTGACAACACACGTATAGGACATTCACTTGGGTGACCGGACTAGTAACAGGGCATGCGTACCAACACAGGTCGTTATGTAAGAAAACATAAACCTCGTCCCAATTTTATTACGACGACCATTGTTGACCTCATGCCGTTATACCAGTCTGTATCAACCTCTTTCATGCCATATTACGTAACGGAACACTTTTCCGCGCTCTTCTTATTATTTGATATCTCGACCTTGCAAACATGGCCAATCCTGTCATTCTTTGGGATCATGCCTCGTGTGTATATTGACGGATTGGTATGTTCAAAATGTTGACATTTTGTTAGCCGGAAGGACATGGGCAGAATATAGAACAGAACATAGAAAATAGTGCACAGCTGCTATAGAAACAAAATGGCCGTTAGCCATAAGTGCTGATGTATTATTTGTGTTGCAAAGAAGCACTATTGCTCCATCTACAGTTTATTTACATGAAATTGTTCATATCGTACTTCTTCGCACAGGCGCACTCATTTCTAAAGCGAAAGTATAATTTTCACAGAAAACAACAGCCGGGAAAATATGCAAATAAAATGCGATAAAACACTTATATCACATTCATTTATTCGGTTAATACCAACTGATAACAGCAGATTTAGGCACAGACAATGGTCGTAATGTAAGAAACATCTGGACTTTGTCTCAGTTTGTTTTATATAATCATTGTTTTATATAATCATGATAATGCCCCTTGCCTGTGCAGTGCATATATATGCCCTAGTACCTGTCGGTATGTCCTGCAACTATAACATGCTAGAACATGACATAACTACAAATCTACAAAGTTTACTTTATACAATGTTCACGATTTATTCATTAATATATCTCAAATCAAAGTTCACATTAACTTTGTATAAAACCTGTGGTGTATAATGAATAAAAATGTGTACTGACAGTTAACTGTACACTATGGAATTATTTTTGATTCGTACCCAGCAGTCAAAATTTCATACTGGACTCAGTTATTGACTTCTCATTTTATATGCTAAGTTTTCCTCAAATGGTCGTATATGACTATGACATGCGCAATATTTTGTTTCAACATTTTTCATAAATTCTTACTTACCTTCTGGCAATGGCAGTTGGAATCAAACTGGCTTCTATTGCCCTGGAGATTTCCTCGTCCTCGCTGTCTACAACTTCCACAAGTTCATGGTGTCTTGAATGAAAAAAAAGCTTTTGATTTTATTGCACGTATTAAATACAAAATATTAAACCTTTGACTCTTGTAGTTTCAGAGATTTTTTTAAAAGTTTTTCCCTATATATAAGTCTATGAAAAACATGCTTTTCATAGATAAACATATAAAATAAAGTTCAAACTTTACATTTAAATTCTAACACGACTAGTAAACCTTTATATATTGACTGTAAAAGATGTGTTTGTTTCAGTGGTGTTTAACGTCGTTTTAGGAAGATGTTAGGCCATATATGACGGTTGATATTTGTTTTGCTTGAATGATGTTTGACGTGATTTTTAACACAATTAGGTCATATATGACGGTCGATGTTTTTGGTAGAGGCCAACCAATTTTCCGGGCTAGAACTAGTATCTTCATACCTCCCACCATCCGAAAGAATCAACCTTTTCTCACTTGGAAGTTTAGATCCCAGTGGGATTCGAACCCGCAGCGGGTAGAGCGAGAAAAACGGGGATTTGAAACCGCAGCCGTGAGAATGTTTACAACACAACGTCGTTAACCCCTTGACCACGAATTTCGTGGTAGAGGCAATCCATCCCAATTTTCCTGAGTACAACCAGTACTATATATATGACTGTGAAAGAAGAATTCCGACAATGCGTTAAGTATTAAATTATTTGCTTTGATTTCTCGAACAATACTGTGAAATGATTATAATACATAGGTTAATTTCGTGCATTTTGCGCTTGACCGAAAACACTACATAACGCCCTCGCATGTTTGCGAAACCTTGAACAATTGCCTTATACAAGTAATCATGTCGGTTTATTGTGGTAGAGTTCAATACGGCATTTTTTTAATTAATCAAGGGCCATAACTCTGCTGTTATTAACTTAATATATCTGGGTTTTTTTACTTTTCCAAGTTTTTATTAATATAAATATTCTGGCATCTTTTACCTTCTGTTCCTTATATAATTTTCTGTGATCCGATCTGGCTGTTTTTCATACTTGTCCGAGCTTTCATTAAATATAAACCACTGACAACGATTCAAATTAAAAATGAAGTCTCTATATAATAACGGACTCACGACGGAGTCACCAGCTTTGCTGACCTTTGGCAAACATAAATAACTAGATGGGTGTTCCGCGGAACACGTATGTCGCTTGCCAGCGCTTTGTCAGTATAACAAGGTTTTCTTGACCCAGAAAAATGACCTTGACAAACTGCCCCGACAAAGTTTTCGTGAAGAAAAAAACGAGTATTTAACCCATATAATGACCTTCAGTGTGACCTTGACCTTTATATTTTAGTATGGTCATGTCGATGTTGTCATGATGAGTATATATTGAGTCTGACGAAGAAATGTCAAGAAATGAGAAAGTTATAGCCAACGTTAAGTTTGTGTGAAGAAAATGAGTATTTAACCCATGTAATGACCATCAGTGTGACCTTGACCTTTATATTTTAGTATGGTCATGTCGATGTTGTCATGATGAGTATATATTGAGTCTGATGAAGAAATGTCAAAAAATGAGAAGGTTATAACCAACGATAAGTTTTTGTGAAGAAAATGAGTATTTAACCCATGTAATGACCATCAGTGTGACCTTGACCTGTTTATTTTAGTATGGTCATGTCGATGTTTTCATGATGAATATATATTGAGTCTGATGAAGAAATGTCAAGAAATGAGAAAGTTATAGCCAACGTTAAGTTTGTGTAAAGATAATGAGTATTTAACCCATGTAATGACCTTCAGTGTGACCTTGAACTTTATACTTTAGTATGGTCATGTCAATGTTGTCATGATGAGTATATATTGAGTCTGATGAAGAAATGTCAAGAAATGAGAAAGTTATAGCCAACGTTAAGTTTGTGTAAAGATAATGAGTATTTAACCCATGTAATGACCTTCAGTGTGACCTTGACCTTTATACTTTAGTATGGTCATGTCGATGTTGTCATGATGAGTATATATTGAGTATGATGAAGAAATGTCAAGAAATGAAAAAGTTATAGCCAACGTTAAGTTTTTGTGAAGAAAATGAGTATTTAACCCATGTAATGACCTTTAGTGTTACCTTGACCTTTATACTTTAGTATGGTCATGTCGATGTTGTCATGATGAGTATATATTGAGTCTGATGAAGAAATGTCAAGAAATGAGAAAGTTATAGCCAACGTTAAGTTTGTGTAAAGATAATGAGTATTTAACCCATGTAATGACCTTCAGTGTGACCTTGACCTTTATACTTTAGTATGGTCATGTCGATGTTGTCATGATGAGTATATATTGAGTATGATGAAGAAATGTCAAGAAATGAGAATGTTATAGCCAACGTTAAGTTTTTGTGAAGAAAATGAGTATTTAACCCATGTTATGACCTTCAGTGTGACCTTGACCTTTATATTTTAGTATGGTCATGTCGATGTTGTCATGATGAGTGAGCGTCTGATGAAGAAATATCAAGAAATGAGAAAGTTATAACCAACATTAAATTTTTGTGAAGAAAATCAGTATTTAACCCATATAATGACCTTCAGTGTGACCTTGACCTTCAGATTTTGGTATGGACAGGTCAATGTTGTCATGATAAGTATATATTAAAAGTTTGATGAAGAAATATCAAGAAATGAGAAAGTTATAGCCAATGTTAAGTTTTAGTGACGGACTGACGGACGGACGACAAAGTGATCTCTATGTTTCGCACTTTTCTTCGAAAAGGCGACACAAAAACTAAAGAAAAAGGCACTGGCTTTAAAGGTAAAAAAAACGCTGATTATTTCAACCTGGGCAGCTGAACTGATAGAGTATGTACATATAATCCAAAGGTCTGCGGTTAATGAATCAAATTTTGGGAAAATGTCTCTGACACATATACTATGTAATTTTAACAAACTATTAGCTACACAATACATTGACGAAATGGTCTTTCTATTGTACTGGATCTTTCTGTTGTACTGGGTCTTTCTGTTGCTGAAATACTAAGACTTTCTGCTGTACTGGATCTTTCTGCTGTTCTGCTTGTTCTCATCTGAAATAAGAACAAACCATAGATAAATCAAAAATAATATGTAGGTCAAGTGCAGGAAGCCCTTATTGGTAATCTTTGCAAAATATAACCTAGATACATTGAATGCACAGGACATACAACATGTGATGTACTGCAAACATTTGCCTCTCACCGCTGCGTGTTCGAATCCCACTGGGAGCTCGACTTGTAAGTGAGGAAATGTCGATTCTTACGGATGGCGGGAGGTATAAAGTATTGGTTCTACCCAGGAAAAGTGGGTAGTCTGCCTCCACCACAAAAAATCGACCGTCATTATAACCTTACATGTGCTAAAGATGAAGTAAAACTTCAAACAAACAGTTCAGCTCATCAGCTGCTCTCAGTACAATCCGATATGGCGCAATGTAGGTTTTCTTTTAGCTATACAGCTGTTCATTCGACCTCGAAGGAAGTCGTCACTGTAATTTACTTGCTAAATG
Source organism: Cyrtodaria siliqua (assembly GCA_037043455.1). NCBI lineage: Eukaryota > Metazoa > Mollusca > Bivalvia > Adapedonta > Hiatellidae > Cyrtodaria > Cyrtodaria siliqua. The sequence continues at coordinate 19,756 of JAWPHD010014247.1, read as the reverse complement.
AAGTAATGTAGGTAAACTACTTTACCAGACTGAGTCGATTTTTCGCTTGAACAAAAATGGGTTTGTTGGCTTCAGTGAAACTGTCACTGTCACTCATCACTGTCTCTGGAAAATTCTCACCAGTGACCTCAGATGTTGACGGGTTTCGAGAAAAGCTTAAAAGAATTAAAAATGTAATATGCTTTTAATATAAGTAAATGGTTTTCCACTTTTCGGAGGTTTTATAGAAATAAAAATTCTGAACAAGTCTGGTAAAGATGACCAAGGTTTGAAGTTCAATCCCATGTCCCAGGCTCCCAAATAAAAACATAATAACACCCCATATATATTTATTTTATTAACTGAACCAGTAAAACAAGTTTCAAATACTAGTACATATACATATATATATATATACTGACGAGATAAAGAAACGCCTCATCGGGAATTTCCGCTATATATTGTATATACCGCACACTTAATGCCACATAATATTCCAAAGAAATCCCAAGATGTTTTGTAAAACAAAGTTGCAGTTGGTTAGAGAAAGGACACAACTGTGATGTTATAGACGTTTTAATCACAGTACACTTTATAACAAGAAATTCATAAATATTGAAGTTCCTCTTTGAAAAATTGACTATTTTAGTACTGTATTTAACATAAAGAGTTTGCAGAAATTTGCATCCTAAGTTTGCTCACATGCTTGAGCCAAACAGATACTCTGCCAATAATCAAACTTTGAAGAAATACTATTTGCTGTGTTTTGTGTTGTTTTAGTATTTTTTCCGTAAAGAAAGGTCTTGTGTAGCCATGTACCATTCGATTAACAGCAGCATAGTGTACATTCAATATATAGCGGAAATTCCCGATGAGGCGTTTCTTTATCTCGTCAGTATATATAGTGTTAGATCAAAAACGGAAGATTACGGATGGCGGGAGTTGTAAGGTACTGCTTCTACCGAAGAAAAGTGGTTGGTCTGCCGCCACCACGAACAAATCCACCATCATATATAACTTTACATGTGTATAAAATGACGAAAAACACCATACACACAGACTTTTTCGAGAACATTGGGAAAAGGCCAAGGCCTGCCGATTATGGGGAAATGAAGTGCGAGATTGCCAAAATTGGGGGAAAAACGTATGAGTTTTGCTATTTAGGGGAATGTTTTTTAAGAGAAAAGTTTTATTATTAAAATGTATGCTTTAGGTATAATATCAATCAGGTATTGAATTAAGCAATGATTTTAACATTTTTAACATGCAATGGAAAACATGTAATATATTTCAAAAAAAAATTAAACATATTTAATTTCAAATACACATACTTATATATATATATATATATATATATATATATATATAGTGTTAGATCAACAACGAAAGATTATGGATGGCGGGAAAATATTCACTTTTGTATAGGTTTGACACGTTGGTGTCAATTTTATTGATATTAGAAGATGGATTATTCTTTTTTATTGGCGACATTCGCCCCCACCCACCCCCGCCCTTCCCCAAACCAGTGTCGTAAAAAATGTTATGCGTACGCATTCTTCACAAATTTGTGAAAAGTGTACGCAAGAAGAGATGGTACAAATCTGCCAACATACGTCATTGTGTGATTCTTAGTCATTATATTTTAAACACATGCACTAGAATTTATTTACAGGTGTTCTGCTAATCTAACAAAAATCATTATTTTGTCCATAAATTGGTGGAAAATAAACAGATAAACAACTCCTGGTGTCAAATCAACACCTCTAGCGGATACTCTAAATCTCCACAAAATGACGACTAAAATGTGCTAAATGTGCGAGTCTTGGTTTAAGTTAATTCTAACAGCTGATGCTTAGATAGCTTTGATTGGATTATCACTTAAAATTATAACATAGGACCATCTTAAATATTTCTATTTATAACTTATGCTAACACTTAGATTGCAGAATGTGTGTTACATTGTGGATGTACATCAAGCACAATAATTGTTTTCTTTTTATTTATTTTCCTTTCCCCCTGCCCTGGAATCGAACGTTTTTACACATTGGACAAATGGCGTTAATATAAGTTAGTAGTGGATTACACAACTCAGTGCACTAAGTATAGATACCTTTGACATAGTATGTAGGTACAATCTTATTGGCGACGAATTGTGCTGTTTCCAATAATCTGAAAACTGTAGTAAACATCCATTGTCATCGTTCATTTCAATTCTCTCTCCAGTGAAAGTTGCCAAGAAGCAATGTGTATCTTTTAGATCTAGACCAAGTACATTATTACGCCCTTGTGGAAAGTATTTTTCCGCTACATCCGCACATAGCTTGTCCAAAGTTACATCTTTCGTTATATCTAGCGTGTAGTTTCCTCCGCCTTTATTTGCGGCTACAATCAGGTATGTGTTTGAATTACTTGTATGCTTCCAACCAATATGAAGCCTGCGTGTATCGGTCGGTTTGCGGTTGTTATATGACAATGCTCTCTGACAATGTAAAACGGTATTTTGTACGTGAGTTATACCACTACATTTTGGACTAAGTTTAAAAGGTAGCATGTGATATCCGCTAAATATTATTTCTTTTTGCACAGAACAAAAGAATAAAATTACAAAAAAACAACACTCAGATTGCTCGAGAAAAATGAGAGGTACACACATTCAGTCTGATGGTAAAATGTATGGCACCTACTTAAGAAATAATAAATAAGTACCTGTGTTTTATCGGTGAATAAAATACAGTTAGGAGTTCGGATGCGTAGTAATTAAATCACGAGTGCGTTAGCACGAGTGATTTAATTTCTCGCATCCGAACGACTAACTGTATTATATTCACCGATAAAATACAGGTCCGTATTTATTATTTCGATTCTAACACAACACTTACCCCATTATTTACGCTATTGTTGGGGCACTATATATTATCTCGGAGGTCAAGGTAATCAGGCTGCTATGTTTACAGGCTGTTCCATTGGGCGCCCCCGTATGCAAAGTTCTGCGTTTCAATGCACTATTTTTCACGTGACAAACAATTAAGTCATTGCTTACGTCATATAGCTTGCGCTGTATAACGTCTAACGTTCTCACCTTGTTCAAGATGCTTATTAATGTTATATGTACATGTGCATATGATGGGTTTATTTCGGGGGTGTGCACGGTTTGGGAGAATGGCAATTATGTTGTAATTAACATTTCATTAAAATTACTGTTCAGTTTGTCTTCGTGACGTATATTTACCAAGTGACGTCATGTAACGTGGCGCTTCCAACGGATGAAATATACGCGGGGAATTAATGTAACAGCTGTGTTTTATCGTAGAATAACATACAGCTGTCTCCCTTCTTTGTGTATATGGAAGACTGCGCAGGTCGTGTTAGAATAAACATTAATGAAAACTGGGCAGGTATTATATTTTCACTATTATAGTGAAGGTTACATACAATATCGATTCAGAAAGATGACTAGCATTCTTATACCGAAAGTTTGGTTGTGAGTACATAGTGAATGTATATCAGCAGCATTGTTTTCAGACACTGACTGGTGGTGTTTAAAATAATTAATTATACTTATTCAGTTTTTGATCTGTCTATATTGTCACAATGATATGCCTTTTGTGCATACGCCAAGACGAAATGTCCTTCCGTTTTGTTTATATTTTCTTTAATCTGTGAAGCTGAATAATGCTTAATACTATAGGTTATTGCATTTGTATGGCTAAATATTACTTGGAACGAGTTGTTTTGGCAAAGGACGACGAGCTGCGCCAAAACAACGAGTTCCAAGTAATATTTAGCCATACAAATTCAATAACCTTTTTATTGTATACTTTCATATTGCTTTTGATCTATGTTAATTGTATGACTATTACTTTTCATTGTATTTGTGTTATTTTTATAGCTATTGATGGAATTCCTATCTTGCCATCGTAGAATATTGCACGCTTAGCTCAATGCAAACTAAACGGGACAATATGAAAGTATACATAATAAGAAATACTGTAGCAACGGCTCAGCATAAATATTTACCACACGATATATTGTATTGCGTAAATTGTTAACATATTTTGTTTATATGTGATAGATAAACTTTATTAATACAAAAGACCAAATCAAGTGGCCTATCAGTATACAACACAAAATACATTATATTTATTATTGTATACTTTCATATTGTCCCGTTTAGTTTGCATTGAGCTAAGCGTGCAATATTCTACGATATTGCACGCATTCATATTGCACGGGAACTTTTGCTCGTGCTTGCTAAGAGCCGCGAAATAGAAATAAGGAACTACTTTCAAATACAAATAACGGAATCCTTCCTATAGTGTCAACAAAAAAATACGTGTTTTTTTTCAACCTTTTATGGCAAAAATTGATAAAATAACTGAAATGGTCACTCACCCACTGTTTTTAACGTTATCGAATGGTAAACAAACTTTAGAAAATGGCTTGTTGTTTTAATGACGTCATCCGACGTCGACGTCGTTTTCGCGCAAAATAATCATCCACACAAAATGAAACTGAATGGCAAGATAGGAATTCCATCAAAAGCTATAAAAATAACACAAATACAATGAAAAGTAATAGTCATACAATTAACATTGATCGAAAACAATATGAAAGTATACAATAAAAAGGTTATTGAATTTGTATGGGTAAATATTACTTGGAACTCGTTGTTTTGGCGCAGGACGACTCGCAAGCTCGTCGTCCTTTGCCAAAACAACTCGTTCCAAGTAATATTTAGCCATACAAATTCAATAACCTATATAATTAAACAGTAAGTGGTTTGCTGGCATAAATTTTACCAGTATATGTAATATATTCATTATTGTGCCACTGTTGGAATACATGTGTATTACTTTCATACATATATTATAGGTTATTGAATTTGTATGACTAAATATTAAATTTTGTATGACTAAATATTACTAAACGGTCAACATCTGTTGAAATATCATTTGTTGACCCGAGTAATAAAATGCAACCGTATATAACGTTGTTAATATACAAGCTATTTTTGAACTTTTTCCTGCATTACATAAGTTTCAGGGTCTTCAGTCATTACCTACTGAGTTCAGTAAGGAGCCACAATAAAATTATATGTGTGTTTCCTGTTTCCCAAGCGACCCGTTTTTAAGGTCTGACTCTAAATGTTTTATTCCAAAAACAATAAAATTGGAGAAAAATAATGAAATCAAAATCATGTTTTCAAATTCTATTCTCTTCTGTACCTGATATCAACACATATATGTTTAAGTTTAGTACGTTTTAACAGTATTTCGTGAGGGGAAAAAATGGAGACAAAATATATAAAAATAAAATGTTTTCCCTACCTACCCTATTTTTCTTAAGTATGTAAATAGGAACCACACATATAATTGTATTCGAGCCCTAATGAGTTACTAAGAAACGACTTATGTGGGGTCGTAATTTTTCTAAAATTTATTTAATTTACACGTTTTATTATGATTCTAACCATGAAGTTTGGGGTCTCATGGACTAGGGAAGCCCATTTCATATTTGTTACTACTACTGGCCTGTTACCATTGGGTGAATTTGTCAGAGTAATTGACCACCTTCGTGATGAGAGCCTTAACACCCGCGTAGCAATTGATAGCACGATGGGAAGTTGTAATTGTACGATGATACGATGCGACTGAAGAGTAACAGACATCACAATGTGATGCTTACACTCGCACGAGGCAGTTTGTTTCGTACAGTTTAATAAAGTATTGCAATGTTCCATCGTAGTTTCCATCTTGTCATTTGCCTTAGCAATCAACGGCGGTTTATTAATGGTGAAACTTTCTCTTCATAACCTCTATCCGACTTGTTTACTACATGTTTAGCGATAGTGATGGTCACGCATTTAATTATGAAGAGTGCTTGCAGCAAAAATCTTCAAGATTACTCGTACACATTTTTTTAAATCGGTCGGGTAAACACTAAATTATTCTTATAAAGACATCGAAGTGGCACATTTTGCACCGAAATATTGTTATTTTTTCTGATTGGCTAATACAGACACAAAATAAAGACCAACAGAAACACAATGCACCAATTCATAAATTAATAAATAAACATGTGGATGGTCAGGCATACTGTTATAACAAACAAGAGGCCCAAGTGGGCCTGTATTCGCTCTAATTGCTATATGGAGTCGGTGGTGGGGAACATGAAATTAGGCTTTTTACTGATCCATCCTGCAAAGTTTCGTTGAAATCCAGCAAGGGGTCCAGGAGAACTAGTCCGGACAAAGTTTGTGTACTAAAACCTTTAAAGTGCCATATCTCCGCCAAAAATCATTCAACCGTAACATGGCGATGATATACACAACTAGGCCCGGTGTCACGTGAGATCCACACGGACGTGACACCTGTACTAATCATCCCTAACAAGTTTCGCTGAAATAGGGCCATTAGTTCAGAAGAAACTAATCTCGACAAAGTTTATACAGTAAAACCTTTAAGGGCCATAACTCTGCCAAATATCATTCAACTAGAACACGGCAATGGTATGCAAAACTAGGCTTGATCCTGATCAACCTTGCAAATCCAGCCACTGGTTCAGGGAAAACTAGTCCAAAGTTTGTGTATCAAAACATAATATGAACTAAGGTAAAACCTTGAGGCGAGCACAGAAAATGTATATTTTAAACAGATAAAACTCAATCAAAGACCAATACAAACTTGTCAAATTGAAAGCAACTCAATAATGAGGTCCTCTCAGGGGTTTTGGGGAAAATGGCCATTTATATTTGGTGAACATGGGAACAATGGCGTTATTTTCAGGGGAAAAGGGGACATTGACACATATTTTTAGGGAACAATGGAACATGACTTTACAGGAAATAAAATTCTGACATCTAGTTTTAATATTAAAAAAAGAAATCACAAAAAGTTAACATTTCAAACAATATCTTTGTGATGACAGTGTTGCAACTATAATTACTGTAGGCCGGAATGAATTTTGGGGAACATTAGCAAATCTTTTAAACATTAAAAATACTTTTAGAGAACAGGGGAACAGTGGACAAATAATGTTGGGGAACAAAGCAAAATAGTTGATGGGAACAAGGGAACACTGACTCATATTGTCAGGGAACAAAGGAAGATGTACCCCTTCCATCCTGAGTGGGCACTGATTAAAACAGGCAAAAAATATGTTCGAAGCGTTTTTTGATTATGATAATAATGAATTGAATTATATACTCAGTCGCAAAAGAAAATTTACACTGAAGTTTTACTTTACACCCCTATCCTTTTTATCAAACAACAGTCCTTAATGATTCAACCTATTGAGAAAAAAAATGACAACATCATATTGGCAATACAATGATAACAACTTTGGTACCAAACATGACGTATATTAATTTTGGAATTTATACATTTTATTCTAAAGAAAAATCATTGCACCCTTTCTTTCACAACTGAGCTGTATACACTTTCTTTTGCAACTCAGTATAATTAGATTAAAACGTTTTAGACTAGCTTGAAAGAAACTAAACTGCCAAATTCAGCATTTACCTCACAGCTTCAAGTATACACTGTCGTGATATAACTAAACTGAAAGATTGTTAACTTTATACATATACATACATTGTTTCAATTGCTTTTTTACATTTTTTTTATTTTGCCAGAAATGTTGATATTTTCTATGTTATTATTTATTACTAAATATATGCAAACTGTTACCTGTGTATTTAGCCGATTACACTAAATATGATTCACAAATAGATGAGAGATGGGGATAATTGTGTTAATTCTAACACCACAGTCCATCTGATCTTACCTTGAATAAGAACCGTCTGTACAAGATAGCAAGTTACATTCACTTCAGTGTATGGGTTCGAAGAAATCCAATCTGTGCGTGACCCAATGGGCTACTTGTAAAAGATGCTAGTGTCACCATCCAATGCTGGTTGTAAATGCCTGACAGAATAATGCAACTATCAGTCACAGACAACCATTTAAATATAAACAAAGGATAGATGACTCTTTTCTTGAAGATGTTCAGTGTGCAGCCCTTCTGTAGTGTAAATCTCATTTTTGCTTTTCACTGAAAAAGCAGTTCCAGTACATCCTGGTATTTCATCTATGTTCTGGTCTGTTGTGTTCCGGTGAATCGTACCACTGGTCTATAATTATGCCATAAAACAAATACAAACAATTCTGGTTTTTAAATTCTATAATGAGGTCATTTTTTATCATACCACAGATATGACTTATAAATCACTATCCGAGAACCAGACCATCCGCCATATTTTAAAGGATAGGACACCCACCTGTATGGGCACAATACACAATAGAAACTGGACTTATGATTGTTGTGTTTAGTGTAATGTATCTATCTACAGTCTATAGTGCTGCCACACTGGAATACCACACCGTAGTACACACAGGTGTGTGTGTGTTTTGTGGGTCGTTCGGTGTGTTTGGGGGGGGGGGGGGGGGGGGGGGGGGTATTTTGAAATGAACAAATCTAGGGGGTGAGGACTCAGCCAGCAATCCTATATCTAGCCTTCATCGGCCCCATATTTTTTTTTATATAGGACCAGTATCGCAAACGATATCGGCCTGAGATCGGCGTGCCCATCGGCTTCAAGTCGGACCAATATCTTGTCGGCTACACATCGGTCCAATATCGGTTAGATATCGTTTTAGTTTACAATCCATCATCGGTTAGACATCCTTTTAGTTTACTATCCATCATCGGTCCAATATCGGTTAGTTATCTATCCAATATGTATCCGATATAGTTTCGACCCGAAGTGGGCCCATTATGACAGGTAAACATCAAAATCGTTCTATTGTCACCATCCAGCTAGCACAGTATGTAGCTAGAGCATCGGATTACCAATCCAAAATACATGTATATGTTTCGCAACATACAAGGTTATCGGGCGTTTAACTCCGTCCGATTTTTTTTATCAAATCAATTTAATGAATACTCACTACCTTATATATATCTTTTTTTAGGTGCTTATCTCAATTAGCTCGACTGGAAAAATATTCATTAGCAATAAATAAAACTCATGTGAATGTAGGCATATAGGTAGCATCATTTTGCAATGTAAAAAATGACATTTGCGAGGAATATCTGTTCACATTAACAATAAATATACAATATTCAAAATGACATGTCATTACCTCCATTTATGGATTTATGGCGTGTTATACCGGACTGACAACGGCCCGATATATGGTATCAACTGATGCAAACTATGTCGGCCTGACGTTGGCCCGAGATATAATAATAGACATTAGAAGAAATGTGCTATATTCATTCAGATTAATGCATTGAACAATCAATTTAGTTTGACATACAAACAAAAAAAAAATTCAAAAATTGAAAAATATTGAATTAATTGTCTCTACGTCGGCCCGATGTCGGCATATCAAACATTTAGCCGACATCTGACCGATATCTTTTCAGCAAATCATAAAAAAAACACACAAACCCAGTCAGCAAGCCAATATCGGACCGATATGTTTCCTATATACAGATAACGGATAGACATCGGGCCTTGCCGCTCTGTTACTGATATCGGTAACAGAGCGGCAGTCTGCATAACGGCCCGATGTCTATGACAGAAAACGGATACATCGGGCCGATCTGCAGACATTCCGAACAATTACCAAAAATCTATCCGATATGGCCATGCTGGCTGGGAAGTGGTGGGGTGGCTTGTAGTCTAAGACTTTCCAGGAGAGGGATGTCTGTCTAAGGAAACTTTTCGTCTTTTTTTTTCAGGGTGGTGGTGGGTGTGTGGGTGGGGGTTGGCGGGGGGGGGGGGGGGGGGGGGGAGGATATATATTGTAGATTATTTTTTAGGGTTAGACTGAAGAAACGCTTTCCGTTCGCGGCGAGGGTGGTTTGTCCATAAATAATTAATCATATAAAACTTCTTATTCTTCCAGTACTGTGCTGGGTTCCTCTGGAACATCTTCGCACAACGGTGAATATTTACATGAGTGATGGAAAGTTCAAGGTGAAGTTAAAGAGGCTCTACCTATATCTTTTTGTCCACCAATTGATATAAACTTTACTTAATTGTAAAGAGGACTATGAAAAAGGTAAACGGCAATAATTTCACCCCATGTAATATGCGTTTTGCTGGGGAAAAACAGGATAGAAAAGATCGGATTTTTGAAATTGTATTCGTAATTGTTTTAGACAAGCCGATTACGGAGATTTTCCGATCTTATTCGTTAACAATCGGAACTGCCTCGTTGGATTGGCGACGAGTTCCGATCGATTCGTTTGCTATCGGAACTGCGCCGAATAGTTTGTAATCGCATTGCGCATGTCCGAGAAAATCGTAAAAACTCGTAGTTCTCCGGCAGGAATAAACGGTTGGGCAGCATTTTATTCAAGATATTGTTTTGATCATAATTAATAATTTACAGAACTGGAATACGAACCATGTTTCTTCTTAGAATACTCATAAAATAGCTTTGTATACATATAAATGCAGTAATATTGAGTATTTAATATTTTACATTAAAAATCGCGTAGATATAGGTAGTGCCTCTTTAAAACTTGCTCAACATAAACCCACAAAAGTGTTCGTACGTAATGAAAAAAATTATAATCGATTTGTCCACAATTAATCATATAAACTAGCTCAACATCAACTCACAAAAGTGTTAGTAGGATGGTGTTCCCTAATATCGCGGTACTTACCGTTTGCAGTTTAAATAATTGATAATACAACATTTATCTAAAAAAAAAAAATCTGGTTACGTTCACAAACATCTCATTTGTATTGTACATAGTATTAAAACATTAGATGGATTACATATTGGAATAATTTTATCCGATATCGACAACTATGTTTTTACTGTTGTCAGGGGAGAGTACTCTAATATCGCGGTAAACAGTGGAGGCCCTGACAAGAGTTTATTGATCGCAAAAAAATCTAAATGAAATAAATGGGTATATCTACAAATAAATCTACAACTATATGCTGAAATTCAACAGTTTCTTTTAATAATTACGCAAGTTATATCAATTCATCACTCAACACTCTTGTTTTCTTTACTTTTGTACAAGTAGTTAGACCTTTGTAAGGCAGTGTGGACATTTGAAAACAGAGTCACGCCTCAAAACTGTAACATTACAGCTGTACTTAAGGTGTGTCCAATGTGGACAGAAGTCACACTTTCCCCAAGAAACAAAACAAGTGTCTTGCACCGTCTCAATATTTGCGCCTACAAATCAATTTGGGAACTCCGTAGGAACTTCTTAATTTATTGGCGCAGTTGGCAGGTGCCCTGTTCGCAACATAGCGTCGTCACGTGACCACAACAAGTTCATTCATAAATATCATCAAGCAGACGAAGATTTGACGGAGCCCCAACTTTGATAAACTTATTTTACGAAGTGGTATGAGTTCTTTCGTTGGTAAGTGGGTGGGGTAAATTTACACACTATGATGTTTTTATGTATTTATATGGAAAACCAATTTTACTTACCATGAGTTAGGACATTTTGCCGATATGTATTTGTAAACATTAGCGTGAACTTCGGGTATAAATTGTGAGATTTTGATCACAGGTAGGTGTGGCGCTTGAGGTGATGTCGTCAAAAATTGTGTTTACCGCGATATTAAAGAACCCGCGATATTAGGAGAAACCACTATACAAAGTAAAAGCAATCCGAGTCTTCCAGAAATTACCTGAGTTGTCACTAGTCGTCTGCAAAAAATGTCAATATTTACTACTATCTATCTATCTATCTATCGATACTGCAACACCCCCTTTCGAAGATTATGTGCAGGTTTCCTGGGTAGAACCAGTACTAAGCAATGTGGATTAATTATCTTGCTCAAGGATAAATAAATAACTACTGTTACGTCACTGATTTTAACACGCGCTAATTTGCATAATGTGGAAAGTTTCCGGCCAAGACAATTTAACCTTCATACTGAGTGTTTACAAATAAAAACCATAATAAAGAATAACTCACATATGCTGCTAGTGTTGTTTAATCATTGTGCGCTCTGCAATTGTTGACATGTTCAGCATATTCCTGCATTTGTTGTCATTTTGAAATTTCCCACGGAAACCACATATTTTCTAGAAAGCCTTAGTTTCGCATTTGAACCCTTTAAATATTCTGCTGCACATATTCTATAGGACTTTGTGAAGGAGTCGGAGAGACTTTCAAATTATTTCTGAAACTCTACTCTAATCAGTCATAACTGAAATGTTGCACAGAAACCTGTTTTAAAGAAAACAAATCAGAATTTCGAAACTAAAACTCCTATAGTGGGAGCCGGTGTTTGCGTTAGAAATGCTTAAAGCGTGACAACGACGATTTACCATCAAAATCGAGACACATAGATTAGCAATTATCTTCTTTTTTTCTTTTTCTTTTTTTTTTCCTTTTTTTTTTCTCCCGTTACCGTAAAGTTCGCTTGCGCTCGAAGTGCCTTCGGCACTTCTCGCTAGCTGTGCTCGCTATAAAGGACCATACCTCCACCAACAATCTTACAGCCGGAGTACGGTGATGATATGCACAACTAGGCTTAGTACTGATCATCCCTGCAAAGTTTCGTTGAAATTCGGCCTGAGGTTTAGGAGAACTAGTCCAGACAAAGTGTGTGTACTAAAACCTTTAAAGGGCCATAATTCTGCCAAAATCATTCAACCGGAGTGACAATATGCGCAACTAGGCTTGATACTGATCATCCCTGCAAACTTTCTTTGAAATCCGGCCAAATGAAGGCCCTATCGTCTTTAACAAGGCAAAATACAGCATTTTAAACTAAATCAAGCACCATAACTCTGGTATTAATAGTCCAATTTGGCTGGTTGTCGAACTTGTCCAAGCTTTCATTGATATTAGCAACCTGGAAAAGTTTGGCAAAGATCGGATGGAAAATGAAAGCCCTATCATCTTAACGAGGCAAAATACAGCATTTTTAACTTAATCAATGGCCATAACCGTTACTTGTCCGATCTCGCTGGGTTTTCCATCTTGTCCGAGTTTTCGTTAACCATTTTTAACTTAATCAATGGCCATAACCGTTACTTGTCCGATCTCGCTGGGTTTTCCATCTTGTCCGAGTTTTCGTTAACAATCTATGCAAGTTTAGTAAAGTAAAGTAAAGCAAGTTTGATTATAAGTGATGGTGCTAGAGTGTTCGCATGGCAGAATATGACATTTTTCAGCAAATTAAGAGCCATAACTCCGGTGTCACTAATCCGATATGGCTGGTTATCGAACTTCTAAGAGCTTTCATTGATATTAACAATCTGTGCAAGTTTGGTAAAGATCAAATAATAAATGAAGATGCTAGAATGTTCACAAGTCAGAATATGGCAATTTTCAGCAAATCAAGGGCCATAACTCCGGTGAAACTAATCCGATCTGGCTGGTTTTCGAACTTGTCCGAGCATTCATTGATATTAAAGGCCCCTGCTCAAATTTGGTAAAGTGAAGGTTCTAGAGTGTTCACAAAGCAGAATATGGCATCTTTCAGCAAATCAAGGGCCATAACTCCGGTGTTACTAATCCAACTGGCTGGTTTTCGATATTGTCCGAGCTTTTATTAATATTAACAATTTGTGCAAGTTGGGTAAAGATCAAATAATAAATGAAGGTGCTAGAGAGTTCACAAGGCAGAATATGGCATTTTTCAGCAAATCAAGGGCCATAACTCCGGTGTTACTAATCCGAACTGGCTAGTTTTCGAACTTGTCTGAGCTCTTATTGATGGTAAAGATCAAATAATAAAAAATAATGGGTGCTATAGTGGTCACAAGGAAGACAAGTCTTAATATGGCATTTTTCAGCAAAACAAAGGCCATAACTCCGGTGAAACTAATCCGATCTGGCTGGTTTACGAACTTGTCCGAGCTTTCATATATATATAAAGACCGCTCAACGTTGGAATACGGATCCTCTATTTGGGACCCTTACCTCTCCAAAGACATCAACGCCATCGAAAAAGTACAAAAGACTGGCAGCACGTTTCATAAAAAAGGACTACAAATCGCGCGACGAGGGCTGCGTCTCCAAGATGCTACTAGAACTCGACCTACCAACTCTCCAACAACGCCGGGAATTTAACAGGCTTACCTGTTTAAGATAGTGATGGGTATGGTGCCGGCAGTGGACACCTGTGATTACCTAGTCTTAAGCCCAGAGGAAATATTAAACCTGTCTCGTATACAATTTTTGAGACCAAGAACATTCTTAACAAAAGGCCCAAGAGGGCCTGTAGACGCTCTACTTGCCTGTAGACGCTCTACTTGCATGATGTGATTCAAAAAACATAAACATGATAGAGGTCAACCCAAGAAACATGTTTCCTATATATAACTCTATGTAAACTTTTGGGTTATCGTGGCGGCCATCTTGAATAATAATGACAAACACAATCTTGATAGAGGTTAACCCAAGGAACATTTATATGATATTTCACAAGAATGGAATAAGTGGTTTCCGAGGAAATGTCGTTTGAAATTTATTTAAATTTAACCTAGTTTTAGCTATGGCGACCATCCGGGATGACTGGCGGCCGCAAAAAACACAAAATCTGAGAGGGACTATCCAAATATCATTGTGCTTAAGTTTCATCAAAAATCTTTCAGGCGGTTTCAGAGAAGATGTAATTTTTAACCTTTTTCCCATATAACTCTTATGTAAACTTTAGGTCACCGTGGCGGCCATTTTGATTATTTGACAATAACAAAAAAACACAAACTTGATAGAGGCTAACCCAAGGAACATGTATATGATATTTTACAAGAATGAAATAAGTGGTTTCGGAGGAGATGTCGTTTGAAATTTCCTTAAATTTGGCCTAATTTTAGCCATGGCGGCCATCTTGGATGACTGGCGGCCACGAAAAACACAAATCTCAGAGGGACTATCCCAAATATCGTTGTGATTAAGTTTCATCAAAAATCTTTCAGGCGGTTTCAGAGAAGATGTAATTTTTAACCTTTTCCCATATAACTCTTATGTAAACTTTAGGTCACCGTGGCGGCCATTTTGATTATTTGACAATAACAAAAAACACAAACTTGATAGAGGCTTACCCAAGGAACATGTATATGATATTTTACAAGAATGAAATAAGTGGTTTCGGAGGAGAATGTCGTTTGAAATTTCCTTAAATTTGGCCTAGTTTTAGCCATGGCGGCCATCTTGGATGACTGGCGGCCACGAAAAACACAAATCTCAGAGGGACTATCCCAAATATCGTTGTGATTAAGTTTCATCAAAATCCTTCAAGCGGTTTCAGAGAAGATGCCATTTTTAACCTTTTCTTATATAACTCTATGTAAACTTTGAGTCGCCGTGGCGGCCATTTTGATTATTCGACGATAACGAAAAACTCAAACTTGATAGAGGCCAACCCAAGGAACATGTAAATGATATATCAGTAGAATGGAATAAGTGGTTTCGGAGGCGATTTCGTTTGAAATTTCGTTAATTTGTCCTAGTTTTAGCCATTGCGGCCATCTTGGATGACTGGCGGCCGCGAAAAACACAAATCTGAGATGAACTATCCCAAATATCATTGTGAATAAGTTTCATCAAAATCCTTAGCGGTTTCAGAGAAGCTGTACTTTTTAACCTTTTCCTATATAACTCTATGTAAACTTTGAGTCGCCGTGGCGGACATTTTGATTATTTGACGTAACGAAAAACACAAAACTTCATAGAGGCTAACCCAAGGAACATGTATATGATATTTCACAAGAATGGAATAAGTGGTTTCAGAAGAGATGTCTTTTGAAATTTTCTTAAATTTGACCTAGTTCTAGCCATGGCGGCCATGTTTGATGACTGGCGGCCGCGAAAAAAACAATTTCTGAGAGGGGCCCTCCCAAGTAACATTGTGATGAAGTTTCATCAAAATCTTTCAAGCGGTTTCAGAGGACTCATGTCGATTTTATAAAATTGCTAACAGACAGACAGACGGACGGACGACGGACGAAAAGTGATCGCATAAGCCCTCCTGGCTTTTTTGGCCAGTAGAGCTAAAAATCAGGTCACAAATTATTCAAACTGTTCCGTTGTACCATGTGCTAAAAAGTTAACAATACAAGAACTCTTTCATTGTGAGAACAGTTGTTAAGTGGAACCAGCTGGAAGCTTTCATTGTGAGAACAGTGGAACCAGCTGGAAGAGAGCACTATCAGCGCCCATACAGTCGAGGCCTTTAAGTTAGGTCTTCAGAACTTCTACTAAGCGCGCACACCACCCCGTAGTGAAATTACCAGTATTGGGATCTACTACGTATTCATCAGATGCAGATCAGATACAACTGACCGGACATGTTTGAATGAACAATTAAACCGCGACCCTGGAAAATATGTTTCAGCGGAAATATGAGAAACCTAAAATTAAATTTCACTAACAAAATAACAGTATTTAACCCTTAGCCCGCTATGAATGTTTAAGGGACTGTCCTTTATTTGACTTTTGGACCATTCCATTTAATGTTACAAAGGGGTGTTTTGATTGAATAACTGATGAGCAGCCAGACAGTGTAAAGCCTGATGGGATTACACTGGCTGCAAAGGTTGTGGTAGTCGCCCTTAGCAAGCTAAGAGTTAAACACAAATAATCTATTACAGTCAAAGGTCTGTGATCTCAACATGAAACTTCAAACAAGGTGAAAAATGAAATGGTTTATGTCTAATATGCAACTACAAGTTCGCCTCGTTCTAACTGCGGTGGCCCAGTTGATAGGACGTTGTATTCTGAATCCGGTGATCACGGGTTCGAGTCACACTGGCGGCGCTGGGTTACCTAGGCAAGATACTTCTCTTAGCCGCATCCGTCGGAAGGGGACTTAAACCGGCGGTCCCGTATATCCTTCGATCACGTTAAAGAACCACGTGAATCTATCGTTACTAAGAAAGGAGCACGATTCCCGGATTCCTACGTATTTATCATTCCCCCTCTATCTGGGGAGGCTTGAAATAAGTTAAATAATAACGTCAGTGTGTTGATGATAACGGACTTAAAACATGTAAACAGAGAACTTTTCTTGGTGTGCTATTTTAATAAAAAAAAAAATAATAAAAAAAAAAAAAACCTGTAAGTTCATCTCTGCAACGTTCCCGAAGCCGCACTCGGTCCCCTATGGTCGTAATGCCTAATGCAACAAACTCTGCTTCGCTCAGACGGAGGACTTCCCGAGGTGTGATCTAATAACGCTAAAATTACAAAATTAAATTAATATTCTGCATCTTGCTTGACACTGTCAAATCTTTTACTGGCGTTAGTTCAAGGCAAAATCACCAGCCTACAGAAAACCCAGGAGCATAATTAGGGCTTTCCACCTTTCAGTGGAAAGACCTTTTGTGTTCGTTCTGTTTATTAGGGCTTTCCACCTTTCAGTGGAAAGACCTTTTGTTTTCGTTCTGTTTATTCTTATTCTTTTTCTTCTTCTTCTTCTTCTCCCCAGCACTTTTCATAGTACGACTGGTCGCACGGCCTCTAAATCAGGTATCTGATCAAAATCTAGTTATACTTGCTTTTCTCATGCATTTTGGCAAGTGTGATGATTTTCTTGCAAAACTGAAGATTGGTATGCAGTTATATTATGAGGCCTCGGCGAGCAAATTTTTAAACCCCATTTCTTAATTATTTCTAAATTGTATGTGTGACAATACCAGCATGTATTAGTTTGAAGAGTTTAAGAACAAATAATATTGATTTTGGTTAAGTTTAAAGACAACATACATTATATATCGAAACATAAATGAACAAATTTTGCAATTATAAGAAACATTGCACATTGTAGTCTTGCATAAAATTATGTCACGGTCTCAAAAAGAGGGATTAACATGTTTGTTATCGTCTCCATCCGTTAATTCTCCGTGATCTTTTCATCACGGTGTCATGTCTTTAACAGTCTGGAAAGACATACTGAGTAAAAAGGTAGAAAGGTAATAAATGAACAAGCCACAGTCAGCTTATTCACGTGTTTCATACTTTTGCAGTCGAATAGTTTGTACAGTGTTCTCTCATACCAGCTGATCTAAGCGTCCCTAGTTTGAACGGGTGCTCGGCAGAATCTTTGATGAATTAACATGTCGCCAGTTGTCATTCATTTATCCATTTCAACCAATCAGACCAGAACGATACCTCCGACAAACAACAGCACGTGTATAAAGCATGTGCAATTATGTTATATAAACGATTGTCAATATACTCCGACATCAACAACATAGCGGAGATATCTAAGTACTGGCGACAATCGACATGGGATGGTGTTGCAAAATATTAAACCTCTGGCTCTTGCAGTTTCAGAGAAGAAGATTTTTTAAGTTTTTCCCTATACATGTCTATGTAAAAACTGTGACCCCCGGGGTGGTGCCAAATGTGACCCCTAGGTCACCATTTGAACAAACTTGGTAGAAGACCACAAGCTTATAGCAAATGCAAAATATTAAACCTCTGGCTCTTGCAGTTTCAGAGAAGAAGATTTTTTTCCCTATACATGTCTATGTAACACATGACTGTGACCCTTGGGGCGGAGAACAATTTGACCCCAGGGTCACCATTTGAACAAACTTAGTAGAGGACCATAAGTTGATGCTACATGTAATACATGACAGCTCTGTGCCTTGTGGTTTAAGAGAAGAAGATTTTTTAAAGTTTTTTTTTCCTATATGTCAGGGTTTGATATTAACAGTTGTCCCCTTGTCCTGTGTCATGTTGAATTCTACTGGGGACAAGTTAATTGTCCTAGATGACCTGTCCTACGGACGACTAAATTTTATATCAAGAAATGAATTTTACATCTTTAAAAACTTGTGACTGAAAAAAATGTCAAAACATTGGTGAGCACATTGTAAATTACAAATAAAAAACCATATGGTTTTCATTGGTGGAATGCAACTGCGGGGTTGTAATTGTCACTTTCATGATTGTTCTTGTTGTTTGTACCACTTTTTACATGAAGTGCGGGGACAAGTAAAATTTGACTGGGGACAAGTAAATTGTGCAAGTTACTTGTCCTATGGACAAGTTGCTGAAAAAGTTAATATCAAACCCTGTATGTCTATATGAAAAACATGCAAAAACCTCAATATACCAACTTTGGACCCCCGGGGCACGGCCATTTTTGACCCGGGGACTTTATTTGAACAAACTTGATCTGTCCAGCGGTTCTGGAGAAGTAGATTTTTTAAGGTTTCGACCATATATGGTAATGGTAGCCATCTTGGATGTAGCGCTGACCTAATTTTAACAAATCTAAAAAGCATTCATCTAAGGATCATCCATGTGAAGTTTGGTCAAATATTAGCCAAGCGGTTTCTGAGGAGAAGTCGTTTGAAGAAAAGTTAACAGACGACGGACGACGGAAGACGGACAACACACCATCCCATAAGCTCTGCTGGCCAGTAGAGCTAAAAAAAAAGCCCATAACTCTTGAAGGATTGCACCCCATGTCTTCAAACTTTATAGTTAGATTGTACTTCGTCAAATAAGCACACGGCAGGCAAAACAAGTGTTCCGTGGAACACTCTTCCTTCCAGTTTATTTTAATTATATGTGGATAATTGTAATCAGATGCAATGTGTTAAAATGTTTTTGAATGTTTTTGTTTATAGTCGACATATGTTACAACCCTGCTAAAGGTAACAACTGCACTAAAAGTTACACTTTTGGGACTATTTAAATGTAACAAGCTATACTATACTTAACAAACATGTCTCCACTAAAGGTAATAACTGCTGCACTAAAGGAAACGCGATTTTCGACCTGCACTAAAGGTAACACACCTATGCCCTAAAGGTAACAA